>ML777827.1:100871-161395 GCA_009831015.1 Picea engelmannii | reverse complement strand
GATAATTCTGTATGGGTAGACTTTGATGATCAACTTACTCAACCCATCTTGACTATCGGACAAGCCTTAAGCCTTAAAGATGCCACTGAGGATGAAGTAATTAATAATTTTATTTGTGAACCCTCCTTTGTGACTCCAGAAACCCATAACCAACTAGTTGCACTTTTGGAGTCAGATAATCAGGAAAACCTTAACTCTGAAAACCCACCTCAAACATCTACCACCATCTCTTCTAAAAGCATACCAGTAGAAATTGAACCTAGCAAAACATTGAACATAAACCCCAACCTGAAAGATGCTGAAACACAACAATTAATGAAGTTACTTCTTGAACATAAAGAAGCATTCGCATGGGACTATACAGATATGAAAGGAATCTCTCCCAAATTATGTACTCATCGTATATATATCAAGGAAGATTTTCGACCGATCTGCCAATCTCAACGATGAATGAACCCTAATTTAAGAGAAATCCTTAAAGAGGAACTTCAAAAATTGCTCAATGCAGGGTTTATATATCCTATATCCGACAGTGAATGGGTTTCCCCGTTGATAATAGTTCCTAAGAAAAATGGAAAATGGAGAGTATGTGTGGACTATAGAGCCTTAAATAAAGCCACTCAAAAAGATCACTTTCCGTTACCATTCATTGATCAGGTGTTAGATAGTTTGTCAGGGAGGAAATTTTTCTCCTTTTTAGATGGTTTCAGTGGGTATAATCAGATTAAAATTGCACCCCAGGACCAAGATAAAACCACTTTTACTAGCCCATGGGGAACTTTTTCTTATAGAGTTCTTCCATTTGGACTATGTAATGCACCAACAACCTTTCAAAGAGCAGTTATAGGAATCTTTTCTGATATGCTTAATGACTCTATGGAAATTTTTATGGATGATTTTACCCCTTATGGTGTTTCTTTTCAGGAAGCACTACAAAACCTTGAGAAAGTACWTAAACGATGTATACAAGCCCAMCWTTCCTTAAGTACAGAAAAATGTCATATGATGATGAGTGAAGGAATAGTGCTTGGACATTTTATTTCATCTCAAGGAATCCAGGTGGATCCATCCAAGATACAAGTCATTAAAAATATTCCTATTCCCAAAACCCAAACAGAGGTAAGAAATTTTCTAGGACATGTTGGATACTACAGAATATTTATCAAAAAAAATTCCAAAATAGCTTCTCCCTTGTTTGTGTTACTGATGAAAAATGTCGTATTCAAATGGACTAATTCTTGCCAGGAAGCATTTAATACACTTAAACATCAGTTATCTACAGCTCCTATTCTTAGAGGACCTGATTGGACACTTCTCTTTCATATATCCTCTGATGCTTCAGATACTGCAATAGGAGTTGTCTTGGGACAAGAAGAAAATCATCTCCCTTGTGCTATTTACTTCATTATCAAGAATATGACTCCTGCTGAACTTAACTATACAGTTACCGAAAAGGAATTCTTAGCAGTTATCTATGCTATTAATAAATTTCAACATTACATCATTGGCTACTCTACTCTTGTCCATACTGATCACTCATCTATCAAATATCTAATGAACAAACCTTTCACAAATGCTAGAGTCACTAGATGGATACTATTATTACAAGAATTTGATATTACAATTATAGATAGACCAGGAAAAGAAAATGTAGTTGTTGATTTCCTTTCTCGGTTAACACCTGATGATGATACCCCAGTAGATGATTACTTTCCTAATGAATATCTATTTGCAGTATCTTCTCACTCACCTTGGTATGTAGACATCGCTAACTACTTGGTTGCAGGGAAGTTACCACCACACCTATCCCACCGGGAGAAAAGAAGAATCATTCAACAAAGTGCTCGATATAGTTGGATAAGTGGGTGTCTTTTCCACATAGGACTTGATCAAGAAATCCGAAGGTGCATTAGAGAAGATGAGGTTTATGATCTACTAAAAGCTTGTCATGATAGCCCTTGTGGAGGGAATTTTGTTGATAAGAGAACAACACATAAAATTCTGAGGATGGGGTATTATTGGCCCTCACTTTTTAAAGATGCAAAGAAATATGTACAGGCCTGTGATAGCTGTCAAAGAATGGGCCAACCTAATCATATATATGAAATTTCATTAAATCCCCAGATAGTACTTGAACCATTCAAAAGATGGGCCTTAGACTTTGTAGGACCCATTAACCCCCCATCCAATAAAAAAGTTTACATAGTGGTCTGCACAGATTATATGACCAAATGGGTGGAAGCTAAAGCACTCCATAGAGCGACTGAAGAAGCAGTTCTAGATTTCCTATTTGAAGACATCTTCATCAAATTTGGAGTGTAGAGAGAGTTAGTTACAGATGGGGGACCTCTTTTCACTTCTCACGGTTTTAAAGCCACCCTTCAAAAATATCATATTCAGCATAGAATGACTACACCATACCACCCCCAAGCCAATGGACAGGTGTAAAGCACAAATAAAGTAATAGAATCCATTCTCACAAAAACAGTGAAGGAAAATAGAAAGGATTGGTCTCACAGGCTCACTGAAGCATTATGGGCCTACAGAACTACCTGGATAAATACTACAGGATTCTCTCCCTATGAATTAGTTTATGGAAAAACTGTCGTCTTTCCTGTAGAATTTGAAATCAAAACCTTATGGACTACTTTAGTTGTCAACCTTGATTTAACCGATGCACAGACAGCCAGGTTGCAGCAGCTTAATGAACTGGATGAAAAGAGACTAGATGCCATTCATCAGACAACTATGATTCAACAGCAAAGATCAAAATGGCATGACAAAACTATCAAGCATAAGCAATTCCAAAAAGGTAATTGGGCCCTACTGTATGATTCTCGGTTTAAATAATTTCAAGGGAAACTATGTACAAGATGTATTGGACCTTACGAAGTGGACACTGTTTCCCTAATGGAACAGTAAGGCTCCTCACAATCGATGACTCTAAAACACCGTTACTTGTGAATGGTCATCAGCTCTGTTTGTACCAGCGCCCCATTTCCAAAGAAGATTTTAAGGCCACATGCATGGCAGACTCTCATTACCTCTTTTTAGAGGTGCCTCCTACCCCTCATTGCAATTAATTCTTTTTGAAATTAATTTCTTTAGTATTAGATTAGATTAGATTTAGTCTACTAATAATCCCTGTCAATAAATGGCATGTTACAATTGATTTTTGCAGATTCTTCATTAAAGAAAAGGCCTACCAAGGAAAAATGATCTTACTTCAAGAAGATCCAAGCTTCATCTTGTGAAACATTACTTCCTCTTTTTCCCCATTGCTGAAACACCATTGTTCAACAATTTCTTCCTTTTTCCCCCATTGTTGAAACACCACTGTTCAGCAACGTTTCTCCATGTTTCCCCATTGTTGAAACACCATTGTTCAACAACTTTTCTCCCTTTTCCCCATTCCTGAAACACCATTGTTCAGCAACTTTTCGCCATTTTTCCCCATTGTCGAAACACCATTGTTCAGCAATTTTTTTCGCCCTTCTCTCTATCGCTGAAACACCACTTCTCAGCAACATGTCGCCACTGTTGAAACACCACTTCCTCAACAGTATTCTACAAACATCACCCTTCAGCAAACATTTCTCTATTCTTTCCCTGTTGCTGAAACACCAACTTTTCAGCATTCTCTGTCAATAAGCTTTTTCCCTCTCATATTACACTTTGTCCTTCCGCTAAACAAATCCTTGATACAATTTCTCTAACAAATCACAAGTCTCTGCCATGGCTACTACAGAACTATTATGGATAGGCACTATAATTTGTTTGAAGTATGAATCAAAAGGTAAACATGAGGTATGTAAACTTTATATGTAAATACAATTGAACTATAGTTAATGAGAAGATCCCAACTCATAATTACCACTCATGTAAAATCATTATTTCAGTCGTACTTGAAGGGGGGGGGAATATCAAAATCTTATACCATCACTTCACACGAACCAACCACCATCATTCTTTTTTTTACCATCATTTCGTTTGTTTCACCACCATTTGCATGCTTTCACCCAAAAAACTCACTCTGCATAGAAGCAGTTACTCGACTCTTTGACGGTGCATTTTACTGATCTGTTAGCTATTAGAGGCCCTATTATACGGTACAAACCCACCACGATATCCCTGTTAGAACTCTATCCAGAAGTCTATCAAATTTTTCTGCAAACAGGATGGCTAGGTTATTTTCAGAGGCTATAGGGATTTGATCAACAACAGGTTCTTCAATTTGCTCGAAATCTCCAGGAAGATCATTCCATTGTTCAAGGGGTTCAGATTCTAGTTATAGAGGAGGATATAGCACAGGTTTCGGGTCTCCCTACCAATGGCATTCGTTGGTTCAGCTGCAAACATATCATCCTTAATGCCCAGCAGGATTTCCTCTTGCCAGAGGAACAAATTGAGCCTAAAGGCCGAGGTGTCTGACTTAGCTCATTGCCGCCTCCATGGCCGAAAGTTGCAGAATTTGTCAGGCACTACCTTACCTGTGAAGGCTGATACCAAGTAGTCTACCAGTACAATTTTGTCTTTTTGTCTCATTTACGACATGCTAGATTGGTGAACATTCCTTATTATCTTCTCGGATGTCTTAAAAATATGTCGCACTACTGTAAAAAGGCTAAAAATCCTGCCCTTTCCCTCACCCATCATTGCCTCGCTCAACTACTTATCTAAAAGGGTTTTTCCCAACAAAACCCTCTCCCAGACAACCCACCTATAGATCCCCAAGAAGTTGTTGAATATCCTGAAAATCTTCAAGAATAGCAACCACAAAACCCTCCAGACCCTTTGGAAGCACCTAACAGTACGCCTACAGATCCAATTAATCCAATTAACCCTCCTACCATACCAAGCCCGCCCCACATATTACCAGAATCATCCACTCCTATCGTTCATATCCTTAGCGATGATTCTGGACCAGACAACTCTCCTTGTCCCATCACTGAGGAAAAACCCCCACGCAAATTAAAGCAAATTCCTTTCTTTCCGCCCTTTTTACAAAGAAAATGAGCAAGGGCCTCAACAAGAACAACCACTACTGCCAGCCTCAACAAGAACAACCACTATTGCCACTTCCCTAAATCCCCAACCCATCCGGTTAAAACCCCACACACCTCCAACCTCCCAAATTTTGGAATTTTTACCTATTCCACCCACGGGCACTAAAACACAAGAACCAGAGGCCCAGTGTGTTGCGACATCATCCCTTTCAAATCAAGTAGCTGAAACATAAGAACTAGCTACTCATCAAGTATCTGAAACACAAGAACCAACTACTCATCAAGTAGCTGAAACACAAGAACCAACTACTCATTCAGTAGCTGAAACACAAGAACCAGTTGTTCATTCAGTAGCTGAAACACAAGAACCAGCTACTCATTCAGTAGTTGAAACACAAGAACCAGCTATAGATGTCACATAAGAACCAGCTACAACTGAAACACAAGAACCAGCTGTTGATATTGTTACCGAGATATAGGAATCAGATGCCCAGGGTGCTGCAACATTACTTTCTCTACATCAAGAGGCTGAAATACAAGAATCAGCTGCCGATCCTGTAGTTGCTCCAAAAGAACCAGCTAGTGCACTTATGACTGTTACACAAGAACCAGTCACCCCTCTTCCAGAACCAACAATGGCCTCTGTCTTACAAGAAAATGAGTTCCTAAGGTCTGAACTGGAAGCCTACAAGCAAGAGCTAGTCATGGAAAAGGAATCCTATGAGAAGGAACTTAAATTGTATACCCTAGCTCGCATAGCGACCATGACAGAAGAAAATACAATAGAGAATCAGTGTAGAGAGTATATGTGAAGTCAATGTGGGGACATCTATTATCAAGCAGGCTACAAAGTAATTCAAATTCCAATGCCAGGAGCTTCCCCTGCACCTACGACTTTTGCAGTCAAAGAAGAAAACCCTGTTGTTACACAAGAACCAGCAGGACCTTCCAAAATTAAAAGTGAACCCTGGCCTACAACAATTGTCAAATCTGAAGCCCCTATTTTTGTTAATAAATCTGTACAAACATTGCCTATTGATGAATCTGCCCCTCCTAGCCAGATCAATACCCACACCTTTGTGAAACAAGCCACTCAAACCCTACCTCAGCCTATCACTTGCAATGATGAAACACAAACTCAACCATGGGATGAGCAGGCAATAATGGACAAATGGAAAAAAGACTCCGTTGTTACACAGGACAAAAGCCTGCAAGAACACAAACTACTCTGGATAAACTATATCTATTCAAACTGGGAAGATTTGGATAAAACACGCCAGGAATCCTGTGCCCATAAGAAACAGAATAAAGAGCTAAAAGGCAAATTTCTCCTGATGTTTGACTTGGCACAAAATTTGTTGGCTGCAAGGAAACCATCATGCAATTACTCTCTATTTCTCATGGAACGACTTACATTTTTTTAGATTAAATCAATCAAAGAAGGCAGACCCCATGCAGTGTTAAATCCAGCAGATTTTGTTAAAACCTTTGCAGAAGCCTCTACTATGGATCAGCACCTCCTCTGTGAGGTATATTTTCATAATGAGGCCATCCCTGAGAACCGACAGCTTAACCTTAACCCTCTTGTCGGTGACATCCAAATTCGGGCACTCACCTCCTTCCTTAACAATTAGATTATATGGAAGGATGACTTCCTAGCTGCCAAGCATAATGAGGATAACCACCTTCTCTAGATACGGCTAGAACCACAAAATGCTGCCACCTTTGTTACAGAGTATTATAAGTTTTTGAAGAAACCAGGGATGACTCAACACATTCGGCAACTACAGATAACAGTTCTTTAGGATTGTCAACAGTTCATTAAATCCACAGAGATTGCTGCCCTACAAGCAAATAACATGTTTTGGAAACAATCTACTGGGAAAAGATAGGAACACAATCCCTTTAGCCCCACTAATATTGAGACAGCAATCTCCAGGGTACCTAGCTACATTAAGTGTGTTCAGCAATGTGTTGAAAGTTGGATAGGTTATCAGTTTCATTTTCCTATCCTGTGGATGCCAACAGAGAAATATCAAGTCCATTATAAGTTGCCCAAGAAGGTCGAAACAACAACTTGGCAAAGGCTACAATGCGTTCAAGGATTCAGAGCTCCAACGAACAGCACTTTCCACAGCTACTGCTTAAGTAACTTGCACGCTCAGAGTCGGTATCCAGATTTTGATTCAGATTGAAGTTGCCTGAGGACATGCAACATTTTAAGTTGGGGGGGATGTTAGGACCCTATAATGTACCTTTGTGTTCACACTTTTTTCTACCATTACATCCTTTTTCCACTCACATTTAAACTTACATTATCACCTTACCCTATCTTTCCAAAGGTATACAACATCTCTTCTCTTTGCTATATGTTTAATCTATTTTGCATATAATTTTACATTACTCTCGTACTTGACTCTTGATCAGAAATATATAAGTGTTGAAACAGTTTGAACTGCAGATTAGCATTGTTGTTTAAAAGCCCGTTGCTGAAATTCAAAGCACGCAAACCCCGTGGTTGAAACAGTCTATGGTCTACGATGCTGAAACAACAACTCACACAAGAAGAAGTTGTTACACTCTCCGTGGTCCATGATGTTGAAACAACAACTCACAAAAGAAGAAGTTGTTACACTCTCCATGGTCTACGATGCTGAAACAGCAATGCACACAAAGTTGTTACACTAACCACAGCAGTCGCACCTTGAGCCAGAATTAACCATCGCTGTTGCGTGAGACCACGTTGCTAAAACAATCAGAACGCAAATCTTGTTGTTGAAACAGCCCACAATTTGCGATGTTGAAACAGCATACAACAGCAGTAACAAGAAGATAAATAAAGAAGTTGTTACTCTAGCCACAACAGCAACACCTCACTCAGCACCTTTTCAACTATTGTAATAGCATTCTGTTACGGGAGACCAGGATATCCTATTCCAATATAGAGATTTGATCTGACTAAGAATAGGACTCAGATGTACACATGTAATTGGATGATCAAATTGTATCGAGGGGATTCTCCTCTTTAAATAAGAGGAAATCATCATTAGAGAGGATCTTCTTCTTGGCTAAGAAAGGATTTACAGAGAAGGACGTGTTTTACTTCAGACATTGTAATATGATACAGTTGACAGATGAATAAAAGATTGTTCTAAGTATTTCTCTCTAGTTCCTTTCATTTCAGGGGAATCTTGTGAGAAGGGAGGGCCCACCTTCTTCACAAGATTCACCCATTAGCTATGTAGTGTGTTAGTGTTATTTCTGTTCATGCCTTGATTAAATTCTGTTTTGCTGAAACTCTACTTTACTAAACTTTGTTTTGTTGAAACTCTCATTTACTGATTGTTACATTGTTTTCATATGATTCATGCTTGGGTAATTGTTAATCATTCTAGTTAGCAATCCTGTTTGGTGAATTTATGAAAGCGTGATAATTAGGGACAGGTGTTGAAGATTCCTGCTTGGGGAATATGGTCTTGTTCTCTGTTAAGAGATAGTTAGCCCTCAGTGTGTGTCAATCATTTCAATTAGTAATGAGTTCATGAAAGTGTGATGATCGGAAACAGGTGTTGAAGATTCCTTCTTGGGGAATAGGGTCCTGTTCTCTGTTACAAAATAGTTGGTCTTTCCTTTTGCAGTATCTTGAAGGATTTCTTTCCTAGGTTGTTATTTCTTAATGTAATCCAGGATTCTTTGGACAATTATTTCTTTAAACTTTGAACTTTGCAATAGGTAAGTTGCTTTCCTATAATTCAAAGTAGGACTTCAGTTTGTTCAAGGCAAGGTGTGGTTAATGTATTTTTACTACAACTCTAGATTGCTTTTGAGATTGATCATATATAGTGTGTAATTACCTTTGAAATAAACAGACTTCCTTGGGTTGACAATTTATGTAGCACTTGATTGTTTAGTTAAATAAGCAATTATAGTGACCAACAATGTGAATGTTTTTTTTGCATATATCATATCCACAAAATCCAAAACTATTTTATTTTTGAGATTTCACTACACGTTTTGACCCTGGAATCTAGTTTACATGTGTTGATAGGAATACGGGGACTTTTTTACAAAAATGGAAACTTCCAATGAACCTAAGGTACGTTTTATTTGAACTAGAATATAGGGATGTGTTTTCCCCTATGATACCATATTGTATTATTAACCATCCATTATGTTTCCACATGCCTTAGGTTCGATCCTGTTAGGTTGTGACATTAGCCACTCAATATTTTCACGTCGTAACTTGTTCAGTAGTTCCTACCCTCCATGGGAACCCTAGTTAGCACCTCTATTTCCATTTGGTGTGCATGTTTTGATTTCCTGTAGGCCCAGGAACCCTCCTGTACTCCCGCCATGAATTGATGTTAAGACTCATTTCCCTTTCTTCATCTATATTATGGCCATATCCTGTGGGGGTTCCTAAAATTTTTATGTTTGTTAATGGTTGCCTATGGTTTTCTTTCTTGTGTCATTTACCCCACCTATTGCACTAATTTTTTCCTAGATCCCACTTATCGCTATTACAGTAGCCTTTGACCATCCGCCTCTTGCATTATTTGGCCTCCGTTTTGCATCCACTTACCCATGGAGAGAATAGCTACCAAGAGTGGATCTCACTTGCTAGTATTGTTTGCATTCATTTTCCTTAGGTTGGTTCTATGCACTTGGAACATAGGAGAATGATGTTAATCCACTCGTTCTCTCCAGATGAGTTCACTTTTATCTCTTTTTCAAACTCGTTAAAGGACACGAAAAATACACTATCGATTAAGCTTTTATCTCTTTTTGGACTCACTAAAGGACATGAAAAGGACACATTTCGATTACACTTTTACCTCTTTTTCAGACTCGTTAAAATACACGAAAAAGACACCATTACAAGTATACTTTTAACTATTTTCCAGGCTCATTAAAATTGAATGAAAAATACACTACTAATCATACGTTTATCTCTCTTTCGCACTCATTAAAACATGAAGGAGACACTAAAAACCAAAAGAAAAATAAATAAATAAGAGTGGGGTTTTTTACCATTTATCTATTGCCAAAATGGCAGCATCAGTCGAGTCTCCCTTGAACGTGGCACCTATTTGAGTAATCATATTACAGTTTGGTTTTATCTTTCCAAGGAGTCATCCCAATAATATGAGTCACAAGTACACCTCCAATTGGTTACTCTACCATTCATCATGGATAGTGTTTCAATTCCTCCTACGTTGTTGCACTATATTAGTCTAGCTCTTGAGTCTTTCTTCCAAGTCACCATTTTGTTTTGTTATATGTTCAAGGGAAGTTTAAGCCTAAGTCAGCCATATGTTGTTTTGTTGACTTTCTGAGTCAACCATCCCTATGCATTTGTACTTGGTGATTTTATCTCTTCACATCATCTATCGGTGTATGTTTTGTGTTGATTGATGGGGGGTACATTAAGGTCCTCCTTCGATGGATATCTTCTTCTTGACTTCAACACATTATCTAGGAGAGGGATATAGAAACTATCTAGTACCTTGGATCTTGCAGTAATCAGTGGCAAGCCTCCTTGCAATCGACAGTGGGTTTACATCATTGACTCCTAATCGATTGATTCTATGAGTGTTCAAAATCAGATCCTATATTCACACTCACTAGATTGTACTCAGTACCTTGAGGTCCATCATCCTCATTGGTGGGTCCCTTTGCATATGTTAATGGTATACCTAAATTCTCGGTAATCAGATGGTTTCTACCATGCTCAACGTCAACTCATCTATTTGCATGTTGTAGATTCATACCATCGTGGTTTGGGATGAAGACCTTAGGATTGGGGCCACATCCTTCCTTTACAATATCCCCCTCATTCCTTTGTAGCATCCCCCTCCCAAGTTGTGATGGAGTATATCATGTGTATATGAGTACTTTGAAGACTTCAGGGGCACTCTCCGCAGTGCTCATTGTCTTTATGATATATATTTTGTGACATAGACCCACATTGTATTTTCTCGTGGCTATGATCTCATTGATGACATGGCTCCACCATGTATTCTTTCATGGCCATGGTCTTGCATTTCATGTCATGGATCTGTAATGTATTTGTTTGGATGACATTATTTGATACTCTTTATATTCTAAGTATGTATACATAGGGGATGGTCTATACATTATTGTGTCCTTGGTGTTTGATTGCAGGAACTCTTTGACTTCTAGATATATTTTCTCTCTCCTTATGTTGCCTCACATGGATACTATTTTATTGTAAAATTTTTTGGCCATCCATTCCTTTCCTAACCTCACATATTAGGGGGCATCTATTATAGCCTTAATTTACACCCTACAAGGCCAGAAGGGAATACAACAGAAGATGAAATACAAGACACAACTCTAGATTAAGATTTAGGTCACTTTTCTAGGGTGTCATCTATCATACATGGACAATAAGTGATGTGTTACTGGTCAACTATACTACAACCTACAACACCCTCTGTAACATTCTAGATTCATGGAGTTTCAAAGAGGAAATAAAGGGATGAGTTGTTTCTTCGTGGCATGAGCCTTGGAACTCACATCATTCAAGTATCCATTGGTCTCTATAAGATCTAAAATTTATTCCAAGCCTCTTCCGAGGATCTATATAAAGAAGGAAAATATTGAGCATCAGGAGGAAAAATCATTTATAGTTACATGCTACTAAAATTGAGAGGTGCTTCTCCATATACATCAATTGCAGTTAGGTTTCCTAGCCTGGTTGAAAAGCTAAGGAGGATAAAGGATTAAGGGGAAAAGGGGAATTCATATACACTAAACGTATGATGGTACTAATATATTTCTCTCATTTCAATTAATATATCATTGGTTTTCCCCTATGAATTATTGTCTTCCATGCATAAATTTTCAGATATGGTTTATTTTATTATAGATCAGGTTAGATCCATGCTAGATCTAGGATTCTAACAATAGGAAGAGAAGTATAATGGTGTTGTTTTGTCTCTTGTGTGAAGGAAGCAGGTTGTAGGAGCTGGAGATGGAACTTCGGGACTATAGCATCTAGGACATACAAAGGACAACCTTCCAAACAAGGTATTCCATTCTTCCCTTTCCTTGTGTAATATTGAATCTTATTACTTGTTTCTAAGAAATCCATAAAATTCTAGCCCTTTTTCTGTCTAGGATCAGTAGGCAGATCCTAGAGAGATCTTACCATCCACCTATGATATTTTCTCCATAACAAACCCCGCCAAGTGTTTTCTTCCTACATCACACATTCACATGTTTTTCCCATCCTCTAACTTCTTCATAAACATTTGACTGAATCTTTCATTTCCAAACTTTTTTTAAAGGAGGAAAAATTGATGGAGGCATGTAACATTGAGATTGGAGGTTTCCAACCTCATGAAACCTGTAGAAATGAAATGGAACCCTCTAATAGTCTACTCTCCGACTCCAAGAAAAACTATTGTAGACTAATTCTATCTCTTCCACTAATCCTTCTCATGGGTCCACCTCAATCTATAACCACGTCCATATTTTATCCATTTTTTATTCCCATTCAGGATCGAAGCTACAAAAATCCCCCATCTTGTTTACAATGGATTTTAGCATATTATTTTGCCAGAATGCTAATGGAAGGTTGAGTAGAATATCCCACACTTTAGCTGGAGCAAGTGGGTCGTGATATGGATCAAAGTTTACATCCCATTATTTGAGAATGAGGCCTGAGGGAACCCATCCCCACACTCTACTAAAAATCCACTCTAAATCCACCTTAGATTTGAATATAAAACAATTCCACCCTCACGAAAGTATATGGAACTCTGGTCGATAGCCTAAAACCTTGGACCAATTTTCATCTATCCGTGATTGAAGTGTCAAAGAACTTACATTTTTCCTGCAGAATTGGCCTACTTTTGTTCTACCTAATAGCTCGGGGATGGCCCCTATGGCCACATCGACCCCCACCACCATTTTTCTACACTCCTTCACCTTACAACATGTAATTTTCAGTTCCTTTGGATGTTGAGTAGGACATGAACCAGACTTAGCCATGTTTTCACCTGGAAGAAATTATTGTCCACCAAAGGAGGAGTAGACCCTACATGAAGAGAATGTGAGCCAATGATCCCTTCCAAGACCTTTTTGGTTGCATACGATGATAAATGTGAAAAATAATCACCCAGAGATATGTGCCCCTTGCCAACAACCCTATTAACATTGTTTTAAATGTGTTGAAGTTGCACATAATAGATCTAGCTAGCAAATGGCATACACAATTTGTAGATAAAATATCAGAAAAGAGAAACAGGAGAGAAAGAATGGAAGAATTATCATTAACCAAATGAATGATAATTTACACATGATATACTCTGTATAACTCAAATAATGTGAACTGGAGGAGAATCCAATGCACCATAGTGGTGATCTAGCGTGATCTGGACACACACTAGTAATTACAGGAGTAAACTACCACCTAATCTAGTCTCTCGGGCAGTTACAGGAGTGAATTGCCACCTAGTCTGAGTTAACTAGTCTCTCATTCTTTAGTTAACTGATTGAAACAGAGTGGATTGAGGAGGAGATCAGGGAATCATGAGTAATGTGCTAGTCTAGTGATGATCCCAAGGACAATGCACATTATTTTGTGATGATCCCAATGTTTCATGGTGATAATCCCAATGTGGCATCTAGACTCCACTCAACTGATCAAATTGAAGTGTGAAGTGAAGAGATAATTCTCCTAGAGGAATATTATCCCTAAACTATAGGAGAGTGAATAATGACTAATAAACATATGGAAAACCTTAGGAAAAATAAATCATAGGTGTGCGTGAAGTATCTCCAACAACTTCTACCCTTCTTGGATTCCATGAGCTTACGATTGTCACCCAATTGTTGATCTAACGATCCTATATCCACCTCAGGAGAGGCATGTATGCTACACTGGAAGGATTTAAATTCCCCATCTGACATAAAAATATCATGTGCATCACCAACACCCCCCTTGTAATAAACAATATCATCATCCATATGGATCAATTAGGATTTAATTAAATTAGCTCTTTCATTTCATCATATGTCATCCCATAAAATTCCTTATTCTCTGTTAACCCGACCAGACTAGAACTAGAACCCCAAAACGACACTGAAATTTGACATCGCCATCAAACGATCTAGGGGTCCAATCACATGCTTGATCCTATGTCAACCCAACCAAAACTTAGACTAGAACCATGAATTAGCTCCAAAGTCTAAAGTCACCATGAAATGAACCAGTGTCGAGGTCATGGAAGGATCTATGGTTTTGTTGACATCTATACCTTTCTTTTCTTTCACTCTTTTGTATATAAAAGTTCTTCTTCTAAGTTTGTTGTGATCCTACAAGATTTTTGTGTCCTACCATTTTCACTTCTCTTTTTCGTAGCCTACATTTTCTTCCCTACTTAGTCGCTTTATTATATTCATGGATTAATAGGTTGGAGGACTTGCGAACTCATGGTATATATGTGTTCCTTCCATAAACTCGCTTCCAACACTTAGTTCCTTTTTTATTTCATCATGGACTTGTGGACTCGCAGACTCGTAATTATGTATCTTTCCTTTCTTGTAATTTCGTCCGAGAGGTATCAACACTTAACCATTTTTCCTTTCACAACGGGTTTGCAAGTTGGTGGAATTGCGGTTTCATGTGAATATTTCTTCCACCACGACTCCCCGCCATGATATGTCTCATTTATTTCACATTTCTTGAGATAAATTTAATGTTGATATTATGAACTTAATTGCTAAAATTGAATTTTGAAAATCTTGATATTAATGACATTTTTCTCGAGTGCATTACATTTATTCCATATTAACTCTTCCATTGAAAATAGGAATCAAGTATTATTGAACGATATCTTATCATTGTTCTAACCAGTATTATGAAGATTTCATCAACTTGGAAAAGATGACCGAGAGAAAGAAACAATTTTGTGGGGATACTTTGAATCTGTTTTCTAGAGAAGATCACAATTACCACTAGTCAAGATCATATTGGTATTATTCAACATCACCATAAAGAGACAAAAATAAATTTTGGACATCAGGAATAGCCCTATTTGGTTGTGTGCCTAAATGTTTTGACTACAAATATATCATCACTTGGTGCATAGACAAATTTGTTCAGAACAAAAGGACAATTCCACTACATAACGGCTCCCCTATTTCATTGGTACCTTCAGTCTTCAAGAAAATGTTGAAATTACCAGAGCCAAATATAACATACAAAGGAGACGAAGCTAGAAATTTTCTGAAAGGAAGAAATAATGGAATAGAGCTCATGTAGGAATATTTGCAAGACCCTATAGAAATACCACAAGACTTATCAAGAATTTAGGTCGGTTCTTTGAAATACTCTTATCGAAAAATTTCTTGGCTTTTTACAAGAATCACTAGTCAAGATTCTATAGCCATTATCCCTTGGCTAACTCTATATATTCTATATTTTACTTTTCATGAAAATGTTATCTTCGATTCGGCGAAGATTATATTTAATGAATTTTTTGCACAATTAATGATTTTTTAGAATGAGAAGAAATTCTACATGGCTTCTTATCTGATATTTTCCATTACATACTGCCATATTTTTAAAGGCCTAAATATTGGAAAGAGGGTAAATTCAAAGGTCGACCCTCTGACTATGCGGTATCACTCTCTCTGGAGACAAAAGGTTACTCACTACTTTTATGAAGTATATAATGATTTTGTGTGTAAATTCAATAAATTTATCTTTGGAGAGGATACTTCTAGACTTTCATTGGAATCATATAATTTTCTAAATACAAAGGGAGTTCTATAGAAAATGGATGATTATAACATCATCTGGATTTTATGTTCTCATGAAAAACCTATCTTCCCTCCTTATTATATGTCGAATAAACTATTCATTATAGAGGTAGCGAGGCAATATAAATTATGGTTCCATGTTTTTTATGAAAAAAGGAAAAAATAGTTAATTCCTTTTCCTTGGAAAGTCGGTGAATTTTTGTTGAGAGGAATTTATAAGATTGATGAAAATGCTTCATATTTTGACCAGTATAATCTAAAATTTGCAGAAGAAATCAGGGGGTTTGATCCTAACCACCTTTTTAATAACCATATGATATCAGTCGGACTGAGTCATGCATTATTTAATACCCTTATATTTGGAGAAGAAGAAGGTGACAGTCATGACCCTCCTGTTCAAGATACTAACAAAACATTTGGTGATATAGAGACCATAGTGAGTACTACAGAGCATTGTAAGAAAAGAGGGAAACCCTCAGGGGAATGAAGTGCCCAGTCTCCCATTGTTTCTCATAGGAGTGGTTTGCCTAAATTGAATCTTCAGTCTACAGTGTCTCAACAAAGAAAACCCTCAAATAATACTTCAGGCGATGATGGAGAGAAAAATCCTCCTCAAGGAAATTTAGAAAAGCCTCATAAATTGAAAGTGAAAAGGACAAGGAAAAGAATTAATTCTCAATAGGGAGGAGAAGAACAAAACATACCTAAAAATGATATTTCGCTTGATGATGTGGATTTAGATTTTGATATTGAAAATATCCAGTTCTCGGATGAAGAGGAACGAGTACAAGAGAATATACAGTTTATTTCCTCGCTTGTTGTCCAGGAAGAAGTATTTTCTGATGAAGAAACATTTTCTGTACATAATTCATTATTTGATAAGTCTTCAAAGAAATTAATTTTTTAAAGAAATTCGAAGAATAAAAAGGGAAAATCTTGTTTAACCATTAATCTCAGAGATATTCTTCCATCAAAATTATCTTCAATTCATAAGGTTGCAGGGGATGCACTAGATATCTCAATAGTCGATATGGAGGAAGAAAATCGCAGGCTTAAGGATAGAATCAGAGAATTGGAAGAAAATTTTATGCCTCCACCTATATTGGCCATTCCTATTACTATGGTTCAACCTGAAATAATTCTTCAAAGAACCCCTGATTCAAGTTTAAGAGTGAAAGGAATCTCAATCTTACTCACTGCTACTAGAAATTTTGTGGAGGAAAATATAAAGAAAAGAATGTCACTTATTTTAGATATATGGGACTTGGAAAAAAGATTTTCTTCTCTTGGGTTTATAATAGAAAATACAAAAGAATATTTGAATGCATATTTAAAAAATGATGAAGGATTTCTTACAAGCGAGGTTTCCATGTTCATTGCAAAAGTCTTGGCAATAACAGAACAGAGGAGAAAACAAGAATATTTTCCTTCTCAAAGCCGCATGAAACAATTGAAAGCGTGTTGGATTGAAAGGATTAATACATTAAGAGGATTAGTAAGTCAATTTAATGAATTATCATGCAAAATCATTTAGGCATATTCAAAATTTATTGGGTTAGATATTGCAGGTACTACTATTGAAGTGGCAGATCCAAACTTGATATCAAATTCGATGCCCATGACTAGATAGTAGTTCAAGGAGCAAGTAGAAACCTTGAAAACATTATCAGCGGAAAAATTTGATAGTATGGTGGAATATACTTATGATGACATTGAAAATTATCTTGTGGAATATACAAATAGAAAGAATACATCGTGACTACATTACAAACTTTATATTTACCATAGAGAAATTGAAAGTGAATTATTTAATATCAATGTCAAGAAGGAAGTAACAGTTTCTCCTTTAAGGGATTATATTCAAGAATGGTTAAACAAATCTCTAATCAAGACTTCTGAGATTCCAACGGAATCAATTACAACCGGCCACATAACTGCAATGAGCAAAGATACAAAAGGTGCATCAGCAAGAAAATGAAAAGGAGACACTCCATTAGAATTTTTGTTGTCTGTGTTGTTGGATTACTAAGAGGGAGGGTGAATCAGTAATAGAGAAAATTAATCCTTTTTAACCATAAAATGAAATTGTTATATCAATGTAGCATTATCATCCAATAGTTTCAGAGTAAATAAACAATGAACAAATGAGCAATCATACACATACATAGTACACCAGTGTTTTTACGTGGAAACCCAAAGCGGGAGAAAACCACAGAATGATTTTTCTTATATGTCTTTAAGAATTACATTCATTGGAAGCACCAACCTCCTTTGTTTTCTAGCTGCAACTAGAAGGAGGCTTCAACCCCCTAGTTTCTTAGGCTACAACTTGAGGGAAGCTCAAACTCCCCAATTCTCTGGCTACAACTAGAAGGAGGCTACAACACCCTATGTTCTCCAGCTAAAACCGGAAGGTGGCTACAACCATCTATTCTTTCCCCATCCCTTTGCCCTATCATAGAAGTATAATGATGGAACCACTCTCACACTATCCCTGTGAGATATGTTGTTGTAAACCTGTACCAATCAACCTGCACCAAACAACATGTAACAACCTGTACCAAACAACCTGTAATCAACCTGTACCATCAACGAGTGCATCAACCATGCACCAAATATGTACCAATCATGCATCAAATACACATAAACTATGACTCATCAAGAAGTACCAACATCGTCAACTATACACCTCATGTATGTGCCAACTCATCAACTACTTGTCTCAACCATGTACCCAACATGTACCTCAACCAAAAGCCCTCATCAATTTCATCATCCAAATCTGATTTGTAACTTTGTAATAGACCTGGTGTATATGATCACATACCTGCAAACCTTCCTTAACTTTAACAACAAGAGACTATAATTTTCATCAAACTTTACTTTAGTCTCACATGACTAATTTTGGATTAGTCAAAAACCCTAACTTGAAATAATCATAAATATGTACCTGTAATGAATAAAGATCTGAAAATAGTACACAATGTTCTTCAATGTATTTTATGCAATTTCTCCAGGTTTCGCTACTTGGAACCTCTCAGAAAATGAGTTATAGAAAAAATGGCATACCTTGTTGAATTCTGGCTTATTCTAGAGAGCGAACTTGTAGAGCATGCCCCGCATGGAATATTTGTTGTATGGATATAAAAATGGTACAAAGAATACTATATACTATACTCTAACCAATACATTTGGTCTTACTAATTTTTTATCTATTATGAAGACGTTATGATGTTTTTACCCGAAACACATGTTTTAGACTAGTTTCAGGACTAGCAACAAACCTTATTTTCCACAGAGTGTAACTCCAAAAATACAAGGACCCACAAGATGAAATTTTTATCATAGCTATTTGGATATGTTTCCTTAAAGGCCTCTAGATTTTTCTATTTGAATCATTCTATAAAAAAATTATTGTGAAAATGGTGAGATGTCTTGTAAATAACATACCTTAGAAAGCATTATCAAAAGAATTTATCCTCCCTTGAATTTCGGCCTTCTTTACTTCACCTTCCCTCTGAAATTCGCCTCATATATCCTTTGGTTACCTAAGTCACTTATAGATATTGAATATGCTCAAGTGTAATTAAAACGAGAGACCCTTTCCTCTTATTTATACTTTTATGTATCTTCCTCAAGGGGTTACCTTCTAACCATCTGAAACCACTTTCCTTATTTTAGGGCTAACCCACTTCTAACCACTTGTCCACTTAGTAATTTATCCATTAAATTTATTATTTAAATAATTTCTTTTGTATCCACTTTGACTTATAGTACACTCATCACTTCACTTTATTATTTAAATAATTTCTTCTTTGCATCCACTTTGATTACTTTGACCTTTTGGGGCTTCTAGATGACTCGTGAGGGTTCTCCAACTTCACATGGCCATAACTCTCTAACCGTGAGGAGTTATGTGACGTTCCACATACCACCAGAAATGACATGACATGTGTTATCCATCTAGAATATTATTACCTTCAAATATATTAAAACTCATACCATTATACATCAAACGAACTTGGCTCCATTACCCAAACCTTTGTGCTACCGGAATTTGCTACTGGACTTTCTTCAAGGGTTGACATCAATGACAACCAACCCAAATAATCAACAATATCCCCCTTTGGAATTTATGGAAACACTTTGATGAAATATTGAATTTATATCACTCATGCTCCCCCTATGACCATCGCTCCCCCTGGAACCATGTCTCAATGCTCTTTCTCCAAGCATTTACCTTTGCATATGATAAATCTCTCCTGCTTTGTCATCAATGGTAAAGGTATCTTTCCATCTGGGGCTGCTACTCTTCATTGAACTCTTCCTGAAACTGATCTCCCAACCTGAATTGTCCTCTTTATGGTGCTTCCTCGTGTAAATCTAAGACATATAATATAATCATTCAAAAGCATTCATTTTGGAGTAGAAATTACTCCGAGTCTCTGGAGAAGATATTCAAAGGCTTCCCTTGGAAGTGGTTTTGTAAAGATGTCTACCACTTGTTCTTTTGTGCCCACATATTCAACTCTGATGTTCTTCTCTGCAAATTGTTCCCATATAAAGTGATACTTTATTGGAATGTGCTTCATCTTGGAGTGCATCATCAGGTTCTTTGAGATATTGATGGTACTTGTATTATCACAATGTATTGGAATGGGCTCATCATACTCAACTTGTATATCTGTCAAATTTTGTTTCATCCATAGAACCTGAGTACAACATCATGTTGTTGAAATATATTATTCTTTGGTTGTAGATAAAGATATTGATGATTGTTTCTTGCTTAGCCAAGATACTAAACATTTACCCAAGTAGAACGTTGCTCCACTGGTCCTTTGTCGGTCTCAATGAAACCTGCCCAATTTGCATCTATGTAGGAAATAAGTGATAGATCCTTTCCTTTTGGATACCATAATCCAAACTCTTTTGTTCCTTTGATATATTTGAAAATCCTCTTCACTACTAATACATGTGATTCCTTTGGTTCTTCTTGAAATCATGCCACCTATCCAGCTACCTACATTACATCTGGTCTGGATGTTGTCACATATAGTAAGCTACCAATCATTGACCTATGTTGCCTCTGGTCTGTAGACTTTGAATCATCATCTTTTTTCAATTTGCAATTGGTTTGCATAGGAGTGGTAACTGGTTTGCAATCTTCCATTCTAAACCTCTTTAGCATTTATATGATATACTTAGTTTGAGAAATAAAAATTCCTCGGTTCCTTTGACATATCTGAAGACCCAGAAATAAGGATAGTTCTCTGAGTAATGACATTTCAAATTCATTCTTCATATCCTTTGCAAATGTATGGCTTAACTTTTCATCAATACTTCCAAAAATAATATCATCAACATAAACTTGAATTAATAAAATACCATCTTGAGTTACCTTGATGTAGAGGTTGTTGTCTGCACTTCCTTTTCTAAACCCTGCATGTTATTGATATCTATCCAATCTAGAGTACCATGCTCTAGGATCTTGTTTTAGACCATACAAGGCCTTATTCAATTTACACACATAATTTGTTTTCTATGACAGCTGAAATCCTTCTAGTTTTTCAATGTAGACTTCTTCTTCAAGTTCCCCATTCAGAAAAGATGATTTCACGTCCATATGATACACTTTAATATTCTTGTAACATGCATAAGATAAAAGGAATCAGATTTATTCCATTCTGGCAACCGGGAAAAATGTATCTTCAAAGTCAATTCCTTCAACTTATGTGTATCCTTTACATACAAATCTAGTGTTGTTCCTTGTAACTTGTCCATCTTCGTTCAATTTATTTCTGAAAACGCACTTTGTGCCAATCACATTCTTATTCTTTGTTCTTGGAACCAATTCCCAAGTGTCATTCTTCTCTATTTCATCCAATTCTTCATCCATGGCCTTATTCCAGAATTCATCCTTGCTGGCCTCCTCAAAACTGCTTGGTTCAAACGTAGATAGGAGTTCTAGGTGTGTTTGTTCTGGTGAACAGATTCTTCTTCTAGTCTCAACTCCTGCATCTTTGTTTCTGATAATCTGATCTGAAGGATGATTCTTCTGTACTCGTTTGCTAGGTGTATTTAGAGGTGCTTTCTGAACTTTATCTTCTACTTCTGTCTGATCCTCTTCATATTCCCCTTCTACTTCTTCTTCATCTTCTCCTTCTTCTTCATAAATTTGTTACATTGATTCATTTTCTTCTTCCTTTAATTCTCATCTACATGTTTCATCAATTGTTGCATTGATTCTTTCCACAAATTTGTTACACCACAGATTGTAACACTTGTATGTTTTCCTTGTACTTGAGTAACCAACAAGTACTCCTTTGTCCACACGAGAGTCAAACTTTCTCATTCTTCCATCTTCTCTTTTGATGTAGCATTTGCTTCCAAATACTCTGAAGTGCTTCACATTTGTTGGTCTTCCTTTCCATAGCTCGTAGGTATTTTTGTCATTGTTGTTTCTGAGCATTACTCTGTTTTGAATGTGAATTGTTGTATGCATTGCATGTGTCCAAAAAAAATTTGACAATTTTGAATCCATTAGCATTGTTCGAGCCATTTCCTGTAATGTCATGTTATTTCTTTCAACAACTACATTATATTGAGGTGTCCTAGAAAAAGAGAATTTCATTTGTATTCCATGCATGTTGCAGTAGTCCATAAATTCCTTTGAACTGAACTCTCCTCCATTATCAGATCTCAAACATTTTATTTTTGAATCCTTTTCATTTTCACCATTTCCTTATAGACCTTGAAGTTTTCAAAAGATTCTGACTTATTCCTGAGAAAGAAAACTACAGTCATTCTTGTATAATCATCAACTAATAACATAAATTATTTATCACCTTTTAAAACCTTTGTTGTACTTGGTCCAACTAGATCTGTATGCACAATTTCCAGTGGTCTTGTCATTGAATATTCTTTTGATTTGAACCTAGTCTTTGTTTGCTTTCCTTGTTGACAATGCTTGCATAAAGTGTTGGTTGGTTTCGTGATCTGGGGCATTTATCTAACTACTTCCTTTTTTCTCACTTTGACAAGGTTATCAAAGTGTATGTGACCCATTCTTCTGTGTCATATCCAAATTTCATTTTCCTTTCCTAGACAATACTTTTCATTTCCAATTTCACTTAATACATATATGTTGCGTGAATTTCTTGCAGCTGTTGCAATCAATTTTCTTGAACCTTCTTTTCTTATCTCACACTTATGTGAATCGAAAGTAATTTTATGACCTTGGTCACACATTTGACTTACACTTAGAAGATTATGTTTCATATCTTCTATTAGTAGAACATTTTGTTCCTTTGTATTCTTGTTTCCAATTTTGACTGTGCCTTTTCCAATGATTTTAGTTGAATCATCATTTCCGAAGGAGACTGATCTGTCTCTTTCCTTTCTTAATGTAAGAAACTTGTTTGTATCACCTTTCATGTGTTTTGAACAACCACTATCAACATACCAACCACGTTTCTTATGCTTATCTTGTAGAGCCAATGTGCATTCTTCATTGCTATATTGATTTTTCTTTCTTATCCATGTTCTCTTATGAGGTTCTTGTCTGTGACTGTTGTAGTTATGTTGTGGTTCTCTAGGAGGGACTTTCATCCTACATATTTTGGCCATGTGTCCAAATTTGTTGCACTCGTGGCATTCCACTTTAGTTCTCAATGATTCAAACCTGTTGTAGCTTCTTCTCTGTGTTTCAATAGGCTTTCTTGGATAAACATTTTGTGTATGACTTTGAAAGTTATTAATGTTCCTCCTATTAGCTCTGCAATTTACAACTTTAGGTCCAAAATTATTGCATACATAACATAGACCAAAAAAGATAGTTTGATACCTAGGAGTTGAATATCTTCTAAAATGAGTTAATTTTATGAATCATTCTCCTTCCTAAGGCCTATTTTTTTCTTTCGGTCATTGATTCTAAAATCTAAATCTTCTCAATTGAGGAGTGTCCTTGTAATATTCCTTGTAGGTCTTCCTATACTCTTTGATTGTTTCTGCATAAATTTTTGGATATGTTTCTTGTTCTGTTGTTTTGGAGCTTGATCCATTTTCTGTCTAATTGTATCCAAGTCCAGACTTGTCATGATGAGTATTTTGACTATTGATAATGTCATCCAAAAATTTTGAGTTATTTTTCATATTTTTCTTTTGAAGATCCTTTCTCAATGTGACAATCTCTACTTCCAAATTTCCAATGATCATGTCTCTTTATTCTAGTTGTTCTTTGAGTGCTTCTTAAATTCTTTTATCTTCTTCTATCTGAACCTTCAATTTCATGATCATTTGTTCTAGTTCATCATTGTCTTCTTTCTTGTCTAGTTCTGCTTGTAGCTTATTATTTTTCTTCTTTTATCTTCTTATAATTTCTATGGAACTCAACAATTATTCTTGGTAGTCAACTTCTTCCTCTGCATATTCTTCTTCGGTGACCTCTTTATCCGAGTCTTCTACTTCCATGAATAGAAATCTTATGTCTCACTGTCACTGAATTCATCTTCATCTGATGAGGAGATGTCTTCTTTGGTGCATAAGATTTTCTTGAAAGCTTTCTTTTTGGTTCTTTTTCCTTTATATGTTTGTTTTCTATTTGAGTAATATCCATCATTCCTCTTATTTTTCTTATGGGGACATTTGTTATCAAAATGACCAATACCATCACAATTAAAACAAATCAATGGAAGCTTACCTTTATATCTGTCATTGGTTCCCTTTTTCAATCTTCTGACAAAGTTGGCCACTTTTTCTTCATCATCTTCTGAGAAGTCATTGTTCTTGCTATGTTCCTTTTTCTTTCCCTTTTTCTTTGACCTTTTGGATGATTTGAAAGCTTCTTATTTTATATATGGATTTTCCTGTTCAGTTATCATTTCATATGCTGTGAATATTCCATGTAGTTCGTCCATGCTTATTGAGTCTAGATCTGCTCTTTCTTCTAGTGTTGATATGTTAGGATCAAATCTCATAAGAAGAGATCTTAGTGCCTTTTGAACAATTACAGATTCTTCAATTTCTTCTCCCAATCCTATGATTGCATTCACTATTTCATCGACTCATAAGAAGTAAGCTGCAATATTCTCATCTTACTTCATCTTTAGTTGTTCGAATTGACCTTTGTAAGTTTGAATTTTTGTTGCTTTGACTTTTGAATCTCCTTCATAAATATTTTGAAGTTTGTCCCAAATCTCTTTAGTGTATTTACAATATACAACTTTGGTATATACCGATTCACCAAGACCATTTAGAATTGAATTTGTAGCTTTGGAATTTTTTTGACTGGGTTTCATTTCTTTTTCACTTGTTGGTGGAACCGTTGGTTCTTTGTATCCATCTACTATTGATTGTCGAATTTCAAATCCATGTGCATGTATATGTGTTTTCATCCTTCTACTCCATAATTCATACTCATGTCCATCAAACTATGGTATTCTGCTTTTATACATGTTGTTTCTATCCATGATCTACCTTTCAATGGTTAAACGGATTTCTAAAGGAACCTGCTCTGATACCAATTCTTAGATTACTGAGAGGGGTTCGAATTAGTAATAGATCAATTTAATCCTTTTTAACCATAAAATGCAAGTGTTATATCAATGTATTATTATCATCCAATATTTTCAAAGTAAATAAACAATGAACAAATGAGAAATCATACACATACACAGTACACCAGTGTTTTTACGTGGAAACCCAAAGAGGGAGAAAACCACATAATGTTTTTTCTTATATGCCTTTAATAACTACATTCATTAGAAGCACCAACTTCCTTTGTTTTCCAGCTACAATTGGAAGGAGGCTCCAACCCCCTAGTTTCTTAGGCTACAACTTGAGAGAAGCTCCAACTCCCCAATTCTTTGGCTACAACCTTCTATGTTCTCCGTCTACAACCGGAAGGCGGCTACAACCACCTGTCCTTGCCCCATCCAACCTCTCTGTCATAGAATTATAATGATGGAACCACTTCCACACTATCACTGTGAGATATATTGTTGTAAACCTGTACCAATCAACCTGCACCAAACAACCTGTAACAACCTATAATCAACCTGTACCATCAACAAGTGCATAAACCATGCACCAAATATGTACCAATCATGCATCAAATACACATAAACTATGATTCATCAAGATGTACCAACATCATCAACTATACACCTCATGCATGTGTCAACTCATCAACTACTTGTCTCAACCATGTACCCAACATGTACCTCAACCAAAATCCCTCATCAATTTCATCATCCAAATATGATTTGTAACCATGTAATAGACCTGGTGTATATGATCACATACCTGCAAACCTTCCTTAACTTTAACAACAAGAGTCTAGAATTTTCATTAAATTTTACTTTAGTCTCACATGATGAATTTTGGATTAGTCAACAACCCTGACTTGAAATAATCATAACTATGTACCTATAATGAATAAAGATATGAAAATAGTACACAATGTTCTTCGGTGTCTTTTATTCAATTTCTCCAAATTTCACTGCTTGAAACCTCTCATAAAAGGAGTTATAGAAAAAATGGCATACCTTATTGAATTCTGGCTTATTCTAGAGAACAAACTTGTAGAGCGTGCCCCGCACAGAATATTTGTTGTATGTATCTGAAAATGGTACAAAAAATACTAAAGACTGTACTCTAACCAATACATTTTTCCTTAATGAATTTGGATCTGTTATGAAGAATTTATGACGTTTTTACCCAAAACACATGTTTTAGACTAGTTTCGGGACTATCCACAAACCCTATTTTCCACAAAGTGTAACTCCAAAAATACAACGACCTACAAGATGAAATTTTTAACACAACTACTTGGATATGTTTCCACAAGGGCCTCTAGATTTCACAGTCTGAATCATTATAGAAAAAACATTATTGCGAAAATGGTGAGATGACCTGTAAATAACATACCTTAGAAAGCATTATCAAAAGAATTTATCCTCCCTTGAATTTCAGCCTTCTTTACTTCACCTTCCCTCTGAAATTCGCCTTAGATATCCTTTGGTTACTCAATCACTTATATATATTCAATATTCTCAAGTGTAATTAAAATAAGAGACCCTTTCCTCTTATTTATACTTTTATGTAACTTCCTCAAGGGGTTACCTTCTAACCATCTTAAACCACTTTCCTTATTTTAGGGCTAACCCACTTCTAACCACTTGTCCACTTAGTAATTTATCCATTAACTTTATTATTTAAATAATTTCTTTTGTATCCACTTTGACTTATAATACACTCATCACTTCACTTTATTATTTAAATAATTTCTTCTTTGCAACCAATTTGACTACTTTGACCTTTTGGGGCTTCTAGATGACTCGTGAGGGTTCTCCAACTTCACATGGCCATAACTCTCTAACCGTGAGGAGTTATGTGACGTTCCACATACCACCAGAAATGGAATGACATGCACTAACCATATAGAATAGTGTTACCTTCAAATATATTAAAACTCATACCATTATACATCAAACAAACTTGGGTCCATTACCCAAACCTTTGTGCTACCTAATTCTCTACCGGACTTTCTTCAAGGGTTGACATCAATGATAACAACCCCAAATAACCAACATGTGCCTTGTTCCATATTCCTCCCTCTTATTTACACTACTTGTATATATTTTATGGTCCACGGGAGCCCCAATCCTAGTCCATTTATGGACGAACGCCTTTAAATTTCCAAGACTGTAGGAGACATTATTATTTTTGAGAAATTCCAGAGAACTATTTTGGAGTCGATTTTGATTATATTTTTTAACTATGAGTTGTGAGTAAAAGATATTTGAAATCGACTTATGCAAATATTCTTTTGATCGTAATAAGTAATACTCTTTCAAAGTTTGCTTGTGTAGTTGGACCATTTCCTTTTATTTTGAATGTGATCGGAAACTTTATTAGACTGTGGTGTATGTGAGGATATTATCATTTTCTGTGTTTTCTACAATGTGTGATGTTTTAGGTTCCTATTTCACTTCTCAGGAACTCTCTCTATATATATTTATTTTTCAGCAATTTGAATTTTCTTGAGATATAAATATTTGGATTATGTCATTTGATATAATCCTATATTATTTTTAATATCAAATATTTAAAGAAGATCTTCGGACAAAGAGGGATACCACCTCTATAAAAACGCAGGGGGATTCATATCCTCGTGAGGTTGTCATTTCCTTCCTAACAGACTCAAATGTCAACAGGTTTCCATATAAGCAATATTATCTTCTCATTTTAAAGTGAATTTATGACTTAAAGAACATCACTTTTTTTTCCAAGGAAAATCTCTCGTAATTTTACTAAGAAAACAATATTACATTATCAAATGTTGTATAGCATTCCAGTTTGTGTAACGTCCCCACTATAATCCCTGGTTTAGTTAATGCTTATGTAGATATAATGTATGGCTAAGAACAAATCAATGCAATATGTGAATTGTAATTTTATCTTTTAATGTTAAAATGTGATGTCAGCTACTGAGGGGACATGGACAAGAGATGGGGGATTAATTGATCCAAAAGAGGGGGGAGTGTCTAGGATAATGGTCAATAGGGGTTCAAGGGGGAATTATCCATGTATATTAATTCAACCTATTTTGCTAAAAAATTTATTAGTATATGAACCTTCCCATTTCTGATTGAGTGTTTCCAAAGTCAATCATTGAATGCATGTAAGAGGGTGGGTGTGTGTAATACACTTGACCCCTAAGTATATTTTTAATGGATGGGGTATAAATTTTTCGTCAGTTCCATAGCTTCTTGAATCTCTCATATAAGACCACCATTTATTTCTTCTCTCTGAGAGCTTTCCAATGACTATAAACTCATCCAAAACTGAGTTCTGGTTCAAGATTTATGGCCTTCCAAAGTTTTTGGGGTGTCATTGGATAATGGCAATCGCCTTTGCCACAATGCATCCAAGTGGTTTCTCTTTCCTCGTACCATCCAAAATTGCACTACTATGGCCCCAATCATCTTCCTTTGGAAATGACCTGGTCGTGGAAGAAGCGTTTACAGAGGAAAGTCTTTGTCGATTCTTCGTGGGCTTATTCACTTCCCCAACTTTGATGCTTCTTTTTTTTCCTTTTTTTTTCCTTACCATGCAACCACCGCTAGAACTTAGTCCTCCAAACTTCGGCCTTTCCACACTCTTTTGTACATCACTAAAGCTTCCTGAAGTCCTGGAGCTTTAGTGGAATTTTGTCCACTTTTGAATCTAACAGTTAAGATTTATCTACACTTAACACATCGCTTGGACTTGACTAGAGAGGTGGGGTCCCACACCTAATTTTTTTATGATCTCATGATAACACGTGGAGCTATACAGACATTCCACATCACCATGATGCACGTGGGCCCATCCTATCAAATATTGACACTACAACTGGGGAAAATTCGATGCTTCGGCATTTCAACGCTTCAACCACTTTTCTCTATTTTCAAATCCTTTGGATTCCTACCATGTGGCTCCGACCTTTGGCCCTTTTGGAGCTTGTTTCTTATCATTCCAAACACCCAGAGTTCCGAAGTATCGAACTCTCAGAGTCCTAGCACTTGGCTTCGGCCTTTAGCCCTTTTGTAGGTTGTGTCTTAGCACTCCAAACACCCAGAGTTATGAAGTTCTGAACTCCTGGAGCAGTTCCCTCTTGCGTATAGGGAATTCTACACGAGTGTCCCTACTACCATATGCCACCTAGTAGATACATGTAAATGATGCCACCTTGACACATGGCACCTGTTAACGCCCTGTAAATTTCCTAGAGATTTTCAGGAAATAAGAAATCTACGAGAGGTAACTTTATCCAACCGCCTCGAAGCTGGGATCTAGCCCTACCAACTTCAGAGAGGGATCTCTCTATCTGATTTAAATGTGTTTCAAATTCAAAATATTAGGCTAGGTAAATAAATAAGTTGGTTTTGTTGTTGTAGTGTTTTTCGGGTTGGCTGAGATAGTTTACACATCCATTGGGCTATGGGGTCTGTATCGTAAGAATGAAATCCAAACCAGAAAACAAAGAAACCTTTCATAGGGCGAGATAATATAATCATTGGATTCTTTTAGTAGCATAAATGAGGAATAGCAGAAAAAGGTGAGAAGGTCAGTTACAATAAAGAAGCAGTTAAGAATTTCTTTATCATAAAATCAAAAGATAAAACATAAAAATCTTTCAAAGTGTGAAACAGGGTATACGAGGATAAATCCTGCAACATTCATTACTTTCAAAGATTAGATTTAGCAAACAATGTGATAACTAAGAGAGAATAACATTAAACTTAGAAATAAAAACATCACTAGTGAATACATGCAAGAATCCTGTAAAAATGCCTCTTTGTATTAATGGAAGATATCTTGAAAAATATTACAGTCTGATAGCTCGCGGGGTGTAAAAATCAACACTCAATACTTCAAAAAGTGAAGTATTTATAACCTAAAATTACAAACGATCCTGTCGTTAAAGATCAGGACATGGTAAATCTATTTTTAGCCTAACTAACTTAACAATCTACAGAAATCTAGGAACTGTTTGATGATGTGTCGCAACTGCATGTTGTTTTCTAGGTGAGCCGTTGGGGAGGCCTCTGCACGAACTCATCTGACTGGATAGCTGACTGAGCTGGGACAGCTCATCTACTACTCGATCAGGTCACAAAGCTCTTCCCATCGAAGATGACTGGGAACGCTGACTTTGAGTAGCTTTCGGTAGACTTCATCCATTTCTGTGTATTTGGCGAAGGTAGGCTTGGTGATGAAGATATACTGGATCTCATGCTGAATGTTGATGTCCAACTGAAGTGCATCTAGGAATGCCTTGCCAGTGATGCTACCTTGAATTCCTAAAAAATTTGAATTATCCTTAGCCACATAGGCCAGTCTCCTTTTGTAGTCTGGGAGTGTCACCAGTTTGTCATTTATCACCTTCAGACCAGGAAGACCTTTCTTCTGTAGAGCCTCAATCTTGCTGAAAAACCTATGTACCCCTTGGTCCATGGCCTAAACCTTTTCTTCCAGTTGTAGCATCAATCCTCTCTTGGACAAGACTCTCTTGACCTCAAGGATGGTCTTTGTTCTATCTTCAATTCTCAGCTCTTCCAATTCCTCTTTGGTTTTAGAATTTAGGAACTTGATGATTTCATTAGTCTGTGTGGGCATCTCTCCCAATTCTGATCTGATCTTCTCGATGGCCTGTTTGCTTCTCTACACCATTTCATTTTGCTCAAACATAATCTGTATCATTGGCCATATCTCGTTCATAGACTTGGTGATGTCTGTCCAGACACTTTCTTTAACTTCGACCAGCGTTTTACCTGCCACTGTTTGCTTCCAAAGTTGTTGTAACTCTTGTTTTAGCTGGTCTGACACATGTTTTTCCTTGGAAAAACTGGTTTGATAAGAAGATTTGAGTTCCTGAAGGTTTTCAATCTCCTTTTTGAGCCTGCTAATCTTTGTCTCCTATAGGTTCATCTTTCCATAGATTTGACCAATTCAACCATCTTTTCCTGAGACGTTAGTGGATTCATCGATGGGACTTCTACTAGTGATGTTGTGCTCACTCCTGAGAGTGGAAATGCACTCAATGGAATGACTTCCATGGGTTTCAACTGTTCTTTCTCTTTCATTAGATTTTCCATCTCAGCTTCCATTTCTTTCAGTTGTGCATTTTGCTCCATGATTAATTTAAGCATCTCATCTTTTTCTCCCTCTGTTTCTGCTATTTCCTTCGCCTGTGAGTCTATTGTTGGTGCAGCTTCAATTTCTTCCTCAAAGACATTATGTCTGCATTTTTCTTCTTGATCATCTCCTCGACTACTTTCACATTCGAGGGATCGTACCCGATCTTGAGGATGAGTTCCTTCAATGTCTTGATCCTATTGTCTTTGGCAAAGGATGATATCTTCTCCAACTTCAACTGTGTTTGGACATTGTTCAGAGACACTTGTAATCTGGAGGCAGTAGTGGAAGCATGTGCCAGAATGGAGAAAACCATTTCTCCTATCTGCCTATGTAGATCCATTTGATCGACAGGATGCACGTCTTTGGTCTGGAATTCAAAAGTGGCCCTTTTGTATTCAGTGATTACCTTTAGGTCTGGTACCTGTGCTTGGAGGAATGCCATGTGCATTCTGCCCTTCTCTATGTCGAACACAGATAGCAACCTGTGTTGTGTAGACGAAGTTTGCTTCCAGAATTGGGTGTATGTGTTGTTGGTCAGAGTCTAATTTTTTTTCTTGATCAGATCATATTTCTCAAAGATACTGAGCTTCGGACCTATCTTGCCAGGGTGGTTGATCGGTGGAGTATCTGTAGGATTCTTTGGTAACACTGTGGTTATAATCTGCTTGTTGCTTGTATTGAGAAGTGACCGATCAACCTCTGTCACTGTAGTAGATGAAACTTCCTTTTCTCCAACCGGGTCAGGAGCTGTGGTTTTGGGCCTCTTGGTATGCAGTCGAAATTCTTCTAATGACACTTCAGTGATAGGAGGTGACAAATCCTACCTAGACATTTTCTCCTTCAGAGCCTATGGTGTGGTTGTCTGTGATACAGTGACTAGGGAGTCCTGTTGTTCTGTCTTGACCAAAGTATTTTGTTCCCATCCTGTCTGATTTGCAAATTTTTCTACCTCAGGCCTAGATTCGTGGACATACAGGATATTCTTGTTTTTCACCCTCATCTCGGAAATAATCCCGCATGGATCATAGTGCCATGTGAAACTCACAAAGAATTTCATGTCCTTCAGTAGTCTGTCTGCTTCTTCCCCTGCACTTCGATTGTTGCATATGAAAGACCCAATCTTCCCTTTGATTCTGAGTTGTTTGTTTTTCTCTAAAGACACAAAGTGAATATCATCAGAGTTTATCATCTGCCTTATGTATTCCAGAGAAAAAATTCTGACAGGTAAGTATTTGGGCACTTTATATGGGGCCAACTCGCACCCATAGATTCTGATCTCAGTGTGATCTTGGTACAAGTACCAATCACCAGTCTTTGTATGATCCGAGAGATGTAGGATCCTCTGAACTTCTTCATTAATCCTCGGTTTGGGTCTACCACTGAGCATACTCACCACTAGGTGGTAGAACTAATCAATGAACTAATTGAAACTAAAGTCCGTGGAGTTATGTCTGAGTAGGGAAGTCCATGTGGTCACTGCCTGGGGTCTGCCATCTCCGTCCATCTTCTGCATGGAAAAAGCAAATTTGTCTGCTTGGAAGAAAACAAACAAGTATGCCAGTATTGAAGAATACCAGAACATGCCTTCTGTGGAGAAATTGACAAATTGCTCGTGAATATTATTCACCAGGAACGTGTTGAAATCGAACTGTGTAGTGAGCTTCTCATCGGTGGAGAAAATAGACAAAAATCCTAGAATGGGTTCATCTACCCACTGATCTGAATAATAACCCAGCAAGGTGCATAGGGACGTGATAACCCAGTTTCCTTTGGTTGAGAACATGGAGGAAGGATAAGGGGGATTTGTAGTAGGGAGCTGAGCGGATTATGGAACAAAAAGCTCAAATATTTGAGCTCTTTGACGAAAATTCATCTTTTGGTATAACTCTGTAAGGATTTCAAGGTTAAAAGGTGATGTGGAGTCAACTCGGGATATTTGCATCATTTGGTCGATGGCTTCTGGAATGATGAGGAAAAGAACTTTCCTGGAGGAGGATATGATGGCTCTTTGCTTGGGGATATAGTTGGCTTGGCACTTGAGGGAAAACTCTGGGAAATGGTGAATCTGAGGGAAGAGATATAGGGGTAGGTTGGACTCCCAAAGTCCAATTTCGTCACTCTGGTCCAGGAAAACTTCTTTAAGCCATCATTGAAGGTCTGGGAAGTCGAAATCACACTTAGTATATGCGATTAAGTAATCTTTGTCGGCCAGTGGAATCCTGTCAAGGTCGACAGGAAGTGGGAGAAACGGATTCTCCTCTCCTCCTGCTCGTTTTGATTTTGGTGCCATTACTGTAACAATACCTGCAAATAAAACAACGTTAGCGGGGATGGCTGTAGATGGGGGTGACTGACTGTAGCGTAGAAGAAAATAGGGTAAATTCTCTGGTGCGATGAGTGGGTAAATGGTGAAGGAATGAAGAGTGAGGGTAATTTTGAGTAAATGGGTATCCGTTGGGCGCGGGGGACAGGTCAACTGGTTAACGGATAGGTTATCCAGTAATAAATGGCCAACGAGACACTTAGAGTGTGAGATGGCAGGTGACAGCGACTGAGGGATATGGATGGGTGATGTGGTGGTTATCGATTGGGGGAAAAATCATGGTGAGGGGGCTTGCCATGAGTAAATGGGGGGGAAGGACTGATGGAGTTTACGGGATGTGACTCTTTTGGAAAGGTGGATGATGACGTCAGGAGGTGATGTGATATGTCAAGCAGTGAGAGGCGGTGGGATTCAGGACCAGTAGATTCCTACCACGTATAGATAGGGGGCCCTCCAGAGTAAGATTCCATTCCGGACCCCCCCCCCCAAAGTTAAAGGTAGATCAGTCGGGGGGGGTCCGAAAAACACCTTGAGTCGTTGATCTGTGCGCTTTCCTTTCGACCGCAGATCTAGGTGTGCTCTTTAACACACATTCCGGACCCCCCCCCCCCTCCATTAAAGGCAGAATGGACGAGGGGGTCCAGAATCCAATACAGGTCGTAGATCTGAGCGCTGAAACCTGGGTCGTCTGGATGCACGCATGCATTATCATCGATTCTAGACCCCCCCCCCCCCTCCGTTAAAGGTAGAACAGTCGGGGGGGTCCGAAAATATTTGTCCACCATAGATTTGAGAGTAATCATCTAGACCATTGATACTTGAGCGGTGCATAAATGTGGGCGTGGAAAGTATATGCGCCCAGAGAAATTAGGATAAGTGCATTTCATGGATTTTTCTCAAGATTTTACGTTTTACATCACCAAGGGGTTAGGCAAATAACTTTTCGAGCATCCAAAACATGGTGCAACATTGATCATCAAGCTGGTTTTATTGAAGTAAAGCAAACTAGCCTATGTTCTAACTTAAATTCCTATGACAATTAACCCAGATTAAACTGTTGGGCTAAGAACTTATTCTACCCTGGGGCTATCTGACCAAGATTAGACAGTCTGGCCAGATTTATTCACTAACTAACCTAAATCCTTTGGCTAAGACTAAACAGTTTAGCCAAGCTTATTCACTATTCCTATCAACATCAATTTAAAATAACTTGGTCATGCTTGAAAGGTATGGACCAAGTCACTATTATTGCATGGGGCTCTCATTGAAATTCTTTTATACCCTCTTTTCTTTTTTCTTTCTTTTCTTTTTTTTATTTTTATTTTTCTTTTTCTTCTCAAATTATTTGCAGAATGAAAAATCATTTGACAAACAAAAACACTAGAGAGATAACATTCCAGTCACCAGTTGATCCTATAAATTATAGGGTGATAACAGTGGCTCCACCTGGGGATGGTACTCTCCTTGTGAAGTGCCAAGAATCCTGATTCTTGACGTTCTAAATCTTCCTCCCCAGTCACCTTCGTTGCTTGATCAGTTTTATTCAAAAAAAGGAAAACAGTGGTCATAGGCTTAGGTCCATCTCTTCGGGCTTCAACCAACTGACCAAAGTTATTCACTCAGAAAATTGCAAGAAAAAATAAAAAATGGTTTGTACAATGGAAAGTGTGACTTCAGGTCTCTATTGAGGCAGTGAATAATGCTTCAGAATTCTGCCATTTACAGGTCCTCTTGGTAGATCTATCCCGTCATTGTTGTTTAGCAAGAAAGCGTTATTTCCTCTTAATGCTTGAATCATGTATGGTCCCTTCCACAGAATATCGAATTTACCATGTTTTCCCTTGTCTTCATTTCGGGAATCCCATCTCAGCACCAAATCTCCTATCTCAAAATCATCTTCCTTGGTTCTTTTGTCAAAAATATTCTTAATGCTTTCTTGGACTACCTGGGTCTTGTTGTATACTTCTTCCCTGGACTGCTGCAAATGGATCATCTGGTTGATCCTTCTTTGGGAGTCGTTTGGCTCATCTTGCATGTCTTGGAGCAATTTCATGACAGGAAATCCTAAGGAAGTGGGAAATACTACTTGTGTTCCATAGACTAGCTGATATGGTGACATACCGATTGACCTTTTGGTGGTCAGTTTGTCAGCCCATAGTGCAAAAAACAACTTGTTATGCCACGACTTCTTGTTTTCCTACAAAGTTTTCTTGATGATGTTTACCAGAGTTTTATTTGATGATTTCGCCAGCCCATTTCCCTGAGGGTAGTAAGCCGTGGAATTTCCCAAACCAATATGGTATTGGTTGCAGAAATATATGAGTTTCTTCGATAGAAAAGCAACTGCATTGTCAGTTATAATATTTCTAGGACATCCAAAGCGAGACAAGATATTATTTTCAATAAATTTAATAATGACAGAATCTGTGGCTTGCCTACTTGGAACTGCTTTGATCCATTTTGTAAAATAATCCATGGCAGTAAGAATTCACCTGTGTTGGCCCAAAGAAGGAGGATGTATTTCTCCGATGAAGTCTAGTCCCCATTGCTGGAAAGGGGCTTCAACGGAGATCGGTTTCAGGGGTAGAGGAAGAAGTTTCCTTTTGCCTTCAAACAACTGACATTGATGACACGAAGTCACTTTGTGATGCACATCGGCAAATAGAGTAGGCCAATAGAATCCAGCTCTGAGGATTTTGTTGGCTGTGACCTTCCATTTCAGATGACCACCACAATCTCCTGCATGAAACTCCTGCAGTACTTTGTCGGCTTCATCCTTCAATAGACAATTTAACAAAATACCCCCAGGATATTTCCAATACAGATTGCCTTCTAAAATACAGAATTTTAATGCTTTCAGTTTCAAAAACCTAGCTTTAGTCTTAGTCAGACCAGGGGGAGATTGTAAATTATGCAAAACAAATATTAGGTCTGCGTACCATGGAGAGTTGAGAAATACCTCTCTCATGCTTGGAGTCGCCTGCTCACCCTGTTCATCTGCTGCAACTAAGAAATTAATGTCAAGAGCATGGAAATTTGATTCAGCCATTAATTTTTCTAGACCTTGACCTTTAATCAGTTTCGTAGGCTTAATCTCTATGTCATACTCTAGAATAATAGCAATCCATTTTCCTATTCGTCCGTCCGGATTGTCCTGGGTTAAAATGTCTTTTACTACCGCATTCGAAACATATGCAATGGTGTGGGAATGGAGAATGTATACCCTAAAATATTTTATAGCTTTCACCAAGGCAAAAGCTTGTTTCTCCATTATTTTATAATTCAAAGTAGCATCTCTTAAAGATTTACTAAAAAAGGCTATGGGCTGTTCATACCCTTCGCTATTTTTTTGTAGTAATACTATTGCAATGGTATGTTCAGAGGCGAAAGAAAAAAGATAGAAATCTTTGGTGAAATCAAGACTGATCAAGACTGGAGCCTGTGTGAGTGCGCGTTTGACTTGTTCAAAATACTGCCTGGACTCGGTGTCCCGTTTTATTTTTGTGTCCTTTTTTAACATGTTTGTGATGTTTCTGAGAAGCTCAGCCAGGTTGGGTATGAATCTCCGCAGAAAGTTTATTTTTCCGATGAAAGACTGTAACTCTTTGATGTTTCTTGGATGTTCTAATTTCTGAATGGCCTCGATTCTGCTGGGGTCTATTTTAATTCCGTCTTTGGAGATTATGTGCCCTAGCAGTTTACCTTCCTCTAATTCGAAAAGGCTCTTCTTAGGATTTAAAGAAATCCCAAATTTCCTGCATTTCTCAAAAACTCGTCTGAGATGTCGTAAGTGCTCGTCATCAGATTGGGAAAACACAGTTACGTCATCCAGATAGATGACAATAAATTTGTCGAGTTCTTCCACAAAAGGGATATCCATCGCCCTCTGGAATGTGGCCCCGGCGTTCATCAACCCGAAAGGCATTTTCACATACATGAAAGTACCCCACGGTGTTGTGAAAGCGGTTTTGTCTTGGTCATCTGGGTGAACGAGTACTTGATTATAACCCAAAAACCCATCCAGTAAAGAGATTCAACTCGATCCGACTACCCTTTGTAATATGTGGTCCATTTTTGGCAATGGGTAATTGTCCTTCAGAGAGACCTTATTCAGATTTTGGAAATCGATGCAGAGCCTGATTTCTCCAGATTTCTTTCGTGTTGGGACCAAATTTGAAACCCATTTGGAAAACCGTAACAAGACTATGATTTTAGCATCGTACATTTTTTTTATTTCTTTTTCTATCAGAGGAAGTAGCTTGGGATTGATTCTCCTAAGTTTCTGTCTAAAAGGTTTTTGGTCTTCTTTTATTGGAATTCTATGTTGTATGATGCTAGTGTCATAAGCTTTCAAGTCCTCGTAACCCCAGGCAAATACGTTTGAATATTCTTTGAAAAGCTCAATGTATTTGAGTTTCTACTCAGGGGGTAATGATTTGGAAAGTTTCACCATCCTGGGTTTCTCTTCCGTCCCTATATTACAATCTTCTACTTCTTGACCACTGGCTTCAATTTTTGGTTTTTTAGCTACATCATTAAAATCAAATAAGTCCTCTAAAGGAACTAAAACCCTAGGTAAAACATTACTTCTCAAATGAAAAATATCAGCTTCCATCTCATCATCACCTAACTCTCCTGAATCTATCTTATTTACACTATCATTTTCAAAATCAGATCTTTTTACATTTTCATCTTCATTTTCTAAGTCTATGTTTGTACACTCGAAATCATTTTTACATTGCAGAAAGTCTTCAATTTGATCATCATTACCAAATACCTGCCAGTATCTGATGTTGTCGGGAATAGTCGGTCTACACTTCACCTCTATCGTGTATGGGCGAGTGGAACGAAAAGGAATCTTGCATGTGGCTGCTAATGTAGCTAACCCGTCTGCCAAAATATTATGTCCCCTAGGCATCACCTGCAAATCAACTTCAGTGAAACATCTAAGGGCATCAAGAACATCATTCCTATAATCTCTAAGACGAGGGTGTTTTGTTGCATACTCACCTTTAATTTGCTTGATTATTAATTCAGAATCACCTCTCACCATAATTTGTTTGGCACCAACCTTCTTTAGAAGTTTCAGACCGAGCATCAAGGATTCATACTCGGCAATATTGTTAGTGCATTGAAAATTTAATTTGTAAGAATGGTTTTCCAAATACCTGGATCTGTGATTGTGCAACCAAACTCCTGCTCCATCTCCTTCTTTGCTCACAGCTCCATCAAAGTCCATGCTCCAGAAATCGGCTGGCAATTCTTCAGTTATCACATTTTTCTATCTTCCTGCCTCAACGACTTCTTGGCCTTCGTCCGGACCAGATGTATATTCTTCCAACTAAATGATTTGTTCTCCCGTATTGCCATCGTTGTATAGAATGAAGGATTCCAGGTCAGAATGTGTAGAGTACAGAGGATAGTTATGTGGTTTTTATTGGCTGCTAACCATGTACTTCATCAGTGTTTCTCTGTATAGTCTTCTTTGTTGACCAAAAACTGGAACAGTGGCATACGACATATCCAACTGCAAAGTACCTTTCAAATTGGCCCCCTAAGACCAGGACAACAACATACCATACTTTGGGGGAATGTCTACAACCACAACATCCATGACCATGCTCTTCGCGGGAATCTGAACAAAGGTGATACACAGATTTTTGATTAAACCGATACATCTAACTTTATTGGAGTCAAAAGAGTGTAAGTCCTTGTAAATCTTGGTAACTTCAAGTCCCATTTTTTCCATCACTGCTTTAGGCATCCGATTATGGGAAGCATCCGAATCTAGCATAGCATTATGCAAAATCAGGTCGTGTATATTAAGGTTGATGTAAAAAGGAGCGACAACACCATTGTCGGTCTGACCATCCACTTCAAGTCCGAACAGGAGTTCAGGTTGATCATCTGTAAGGTTCACAGTATCTAAATGATTTGTTGATCCAATAGTTAAGGCTTTCGTACCTATATCAGGTTCAATGGTCAGAGATTTAATCACCTGTGAATGGTAAGCATCTTTTCTCAACAACTCGGAAAGGGGAATGGGAATTTTTACTTTGGCTAGTTCCCCTTCGAGGCTGAAAGGTGCAGGTGCTCTGCTTTGGCTCAGCAATTCTGATTTGTCCACCACGATCTTCAGACCAGAAGTATCCAGTGGGGTAATTGATGAAACCTCAGACTGCGATGATCTTTTCATAATAGTAAGGTTTCTTTTTGCTGGAACTTCAGCATTACCCCTCTCAAGTTTCTTCTCGGTAGAAGGCTCAGGGGATTTTTCAGTTTCGACTGTCTTCTTTGTTTCGGTCACCTTTTTTGGAGAAATTTCGTCTGTCTTTTTACTCCGCAGATTGTACTGTCGGTGTAGCTCCAAAATAGCATTTTCAAATGCCTGTTGTTCGGCGTCTTCAGCTACTTCACTTACCTTTGTTTGATTGAGAAGAAAAAGTTCTTTCTCTTCCTGGTAAGGAAAATAGCTTCGTTATCGTGAACGCCCATGAGGTTTATGTGAGTATCCTCCAGTTCATCAATTACTTCATATCCTTCATCAGCATAATTTTCTTGTAGGGGAGGTCTGATCTGTTGATCAGGACCTCTCTATTCCCTTTGATCCCTAGGATCTCTCTACCTGATTTGAGGAGGGTTTCTTCTGAAGTTAGGATTTCAAATTTGAGGAGCTAGTGGGTTTTCTCTAGGAGGGTTTCTTTCAGATATAGTAAGTTTCTCCATCATTCTTTCCATTGCTCTTGCCAAGGAATCCAATTTGGAATCAGAAGTTGATGTGGAAGGTTCCTCTTTGATTGTGACTCTCCTCTCTGTCCTCTGTCGTGCCCTTTTTTCCAACAGGTTGGCCTCCACACTTATTGCACTTTTCTGCATGTCCTCCAGGGTGGTGGAGTTTCTTTCCCTTAATTGATATGACATATCGGCGTCAAAACCATCAGGGAATTTTATCAATGATAAACCTTGTGGAGGCTTGATATCGGCTGGAATTGCATTGTACAGGTTATTGAAATGGGTGCAGTAATCTTGTACTGTCTCACCTTGATTTCTTCTTATATTTTCGTATTCTGACAATATTTGGAGAGGGTTTTTATTTACCTCCCATCTGTCTAGAAAACTCCTTTGGAATGCGGTAAGGTCAAGGACTGAGGCAGCACATAAACCTTTATACCATTTCTTAACGTCACCCGTCAAACTTTAGGCAAACAATCTCATTTGAACATTTGCCTCATCTACTTCATGTAGGTCAAAATAATCATTCATTTTATCAACGTGTTGTTGAGCGCTCAAGGGTCATGTTCCATCAAACTGTGGAAGTCTCATTTGATAGTCTTGGGGCATAGAATGGAGAGGTGCGGCCAACACCAAGGGAGCATATCTGGCTTCCATGATAGGTAGAGGGGGCAGGACAATAACCTGGATGATAGATGGAGTGGTGATAGAAGACGAGGATGAGGAGGGGCTAGCTAGCACAGAATTAGTGGCTTGAGGATTAGCAGTGGGATATAGAACTTCAGGAGTCTGGGGTTGCAAGACGGTTGGGTCTAGGATGGTTTCAGCCACAAAGTTGTCAGATTTTGTTCAGAACAGGCTTTGTTCAAAAGATGTCAAAGTCGAGATCCTTAATGGAAACAAGATCCTCTAGAAGAGAAAGGGACTTCTGAAGGGGATTATGTCTTACTAAACCTTCAGCAATGGTCTTTTTCCTGAGAAACTATTCTAGATTATCTGTTTCTATCGCAGGTTCTGGGTCAGGATGAGATCGAGTATAAGCTCTTTTGGGAACCATATTTCTTTTTGGTTTTTATATATATACTTTTTAGTTTTACGAGTCTGAAAATAATATGTACAGGTTTTTAACAACCTCTAAACATTACTTCTTTCTCAGATTTGCAATATTTCAGAAGCAAGCTTTTCTTCTAGGGAAAAGAGGACGTGACGTTAAAAAAATTGTTTAGTTCTATCCCCAGTGGAGTCACCACTATGTTAATGCCCTATAAATTTCCTAGAGGTTGTCAGGAAAGAAGAAATCTACGAGAGGTAACTTTATCCAACCACTTCAAAGCTGGGATCTATCCCTACCAACTTCATAGAGGGATCTCTCTATATGATTTAGATATGTTTCAAATTCAAAATATTAGGCTAGGTAAATAAATAATTCGGTTTTGTTGTTGTAGTGTTTGTCGGGTTGGCTGAGATAGTTTACACATCCGTTGGGCTATGGGGTCTGTATCGTAAGAATGAAATCCAAACCAGAAAACAAAGAAACCTTTCACAGGGTGAGATAATATAATCACTGGATTCTTTTAGTAGCATAAATGAGGAATAGAAGAAAAATGTGAGAAGGTCAGTTACAATAAAGAAGCAGTTAAGAATTTCTTTATCATAAAATCAGAAGATAAAACATAAAAATCTTTCAAAGTGTGAAACAAGGTATACGAGGATAAATCTTGCAACATTCATTACTTTCAAAGATTAGATTTAGCAAACAGTGTTATAACTAAGCGAGAATAACATTAAACTTAGAAAGAAAAACATCACCAGTGAATACATGCAAGAATCCTATAAAAATGTCTCTTTGTATTAATGGAAGATCTCTTGAAAAATATTACAGTCTGATAGCTCGTGGGGCGTAAAAATAAAAACTCAATACTTCGAAGAGTGAAGTATTTATAACCCGAAATTACAAATGATCCTGTCATTAAAGATCAGGACGTGGTAAATCTATTTTTAGCCTAACTAACTTAACAATCTACATAAATCTAGGAACTGTTTGATGATGTGTCGCAACTGCATGTTGTTTTCTGGGTGAGTCATTGGGGAGGCCTCTACATGACCTCATATGACTAGATAGCTGACTGAGCTGGGACAGCTCATCTACTACTCGATCAGGTCACAAATCTCTTCCCATCGAAGATGACTGGGAACACTGAATTTGAGTAGCTTTCGGTAGACTTCATCCATTTCTGTGTATTTGGTGAAGGTAGGCTTGGTGATGAAGATATACCAGATCTGATGCTGAATGCTGATGTCCAACTGAAGTGCATCTAGAAATGCCTTGCCAGTGATGCTACCTTGAATTCCTGAAAACTTTGAACTATCCTTAGCCACATCGGCCAGTCTCTTTTTGTAGTCTGGGAGTGTCATCGGTTTGTCGTTTATCACCTTCAGACCAGGAAGACCTTTCTTCTGTAGAGCCTCAATCTTTCTGAAAAACCTTTGTACCCCTTGGTCCATGGCCTAAACCTTTTCTTCCAGTTGTAGCATCAATCCTCTCTTGGTCAAGAATCTCTTGACCTCAAGGATGGTCTATGTTCTATCTTCAATTCTCATCTCTTCCAATTCCTCTCTGGTTTTAGAATTTAGGAACTTGATGATTTCATTAGCCTGTGTGGGCATCTCTCCCAATTTTGATCTAATCTTCTCGATGGCATGTTTGCATCTCTGCACCAATTCATTTTTCTCAAACATAATCTGTATCATTGGCCATATCTCATTCATAGACTTGGTGATGTCTGTCCAGACACTTTCTTTAACTTTGGCCAGCGTTTTACCTGCCACTGTTTGCTTCCGGAGCTGTTGTAACTCTTGTTTGAGCTGGTCTGACACCTGTTTTTCCTAGGAAAAACTGGTTTGATAAGAAGATTTGAGTTCCTGGAGGTTTTCAATCTCCTTTTTGAGCCTACTAATCTCTGTCTCATGTAGGTTCATCTTTTCCATAGATTTGACCAATTCAACCGTCTTTTCCTGAGACGTCAATGGATTCGCCAATGGGACTTCTGATAGTGATGTTGTGCTCACTCCTAAGAGTGGAACTACACTCAATGAAATGACTTTCATGGGTTTCAACTGTTCTTTCTCTTTCCTTAGCTTTTCCATCTCAGCTTCCATTTCTTTCAGTTGTGCATTTTGCTCCATGATTAATTTAAGCATCTCATCTTTTTCTCCCTTTGTTTCTGCTATTTCCTTCGCCTGCGAGTCTACTGTTGCTGGCAGCTTCAATTGCTTCCTCAAATACGTTATGTTTGCATTTTTCTTCTTGATCATCTCCTCGATTTCTTTCACATTCGAGGGATTGTACCCGATCTTGAGGACCAGTTCCTCCAATGTCTTGATCCTGTTGTCTTTGGCAAAGGATGATATCTTCTCCAACTTCAACTATGTCTGAACGTTGTTCAGAGACACGTGTAATATGGAGGCAGTAGTGGAAGCATGTGCCAGCATGGAGAAAACCATTTCTCTTGTCTGCCTATGTAGATCCATTTGATCAGTAGGATGCAGGTCTTTGGTCTGGAATTCAAAAGTGGCCCTTTTGTATTCAATGATTACATTTGGGTCTGGTACCTGTGCTTGGAGGAATGCCATGTGCATTCTTCCCTTCTCTGTGTCGAATGATGATAGAAACCTGTGTTCTGTAGATGACGTCTGCTTCCAGAATTGGGCGTATGTGCTGCTGGTCAGAGTCTAATTATTTTTCTTGATCAGATCATATTTCTCAAAGATACTGAGCTTCGGACCTGTCTTGCCTGGCTGGTTGATTGGTGGAGTATTTGTAGGCTTCTTTGGTAACATTGTGGCTATAATCTGCTTGCCACTTGTATTGAGAAGTGACCGATCAACCTTTTTCACTATAGTATATGGAAATTCCTTTTCTCCAGACGGGTCAGGAGCTATGGTTTTGGGCCTCTTGGTATGGAGTTGAAATTCTTCTAATGACACTTCAGTGATAGGATGTGACAAATATTTCCTAGACCTTTTCTCCTTCGGATCCTGTGGTGTGGTTGTCTGTGATACAGTGACCGGGGAGTCTTGTTGTTCTGTCTCGACCAAAGTATTTGGTTCCCATCCTATCTGATTTGCAAATTTTTCAACCTCAGGCCTAGATTCGTGGACATACGGGATATTCTTGTTTTTCACACTCATCTCGGAAATAATCCCGCACAGATCATAGTGCCATGTGAAACTCACAAAGAATTTCATTTCCTTCAGTAGCCTATCTGCTTCTTCCCCTGCGCTTCGATTGTTGCATATGAAAGACCCAATCTTCCCTTTGATTCTGAGTTGTTGCTTTTTCTTTAAAGACACAAAGTGAATATCATCAGAGTTTATCATCTGCCTTATGTATTCCAGAGCAAAAATTTTGATAGGTAAGTATTTGGGTAGTTTATATGGGGCCAACTCACACCCATAGATTCTGATCTCAGTGTGATCATGGTACAAGTACCAATCACCAGTCTTTGTATGATCCGAGAGATGTAGGATCCTCCGAACTTCGTCATTAATCTTGGGTTCGAGTCTACCGCTGAGCATACTCACCACTGGGTGGTAGAACTAATCAATGAACTACTTGAAACTGAAGTCCGTGGAGTTATGTCTAAGTAGGGAAGTCCATGCGGTCACTTCCTGGGGTCTACCATCTCCATCCATCTTCTGCATGGAAAAAGCAAATTTGTCCGCTTGGAAGAAAATGAACAAGTATGCCAGTATTCAAGAATACTGGAACATGCCTTCTGTGGCGAAATTGACAAATTGCTCATGAATATTATTCGCCAGGAACATGCTGAAATCGAACTGTGTAGTGGGCTTCTCATTGGTGGAGAAAATAGACAAAAATCCTAGAATGGGTTCATCTACGCACTGATCTGAATAATAACCCAGCAAGGTGCATAGGGACATGATAACCTGGTTTCCTTTGGTTGAGAACATGGAGGAAGGATAAGGGGGATTTGTAGCGGAGAGCTAAGTAGATTATGGAAGAAAAAGCTCAAATATTTGAGCTCTTTGAGGAAAATTCATCTTCTGGTATAACTCTGTAAGGATTTCAAGGTTAAAAGGTGATGTGGAGTCAGCTTGGGATATTTGCATCATTTGGTCAATGGCTTCTGGTGTGATGAGGAAAAGAACTTCCCCAGAGGAGGATACGATGGCTCTTTGCTCAGGGATATAGTGGGCTTGGCACTTGAGGACAAACTCTGGGAAATGGTGAATCTGAGGGAAGAGATACAGGGGTAGGTTGGACTCCCAGAGTCCAATTTCATCACTCTGGTCCAGGAAAACTTCTTTAAGCCATGACTGAATGTCTGCAAAGTCAAAATCGCACTTAGCATCTGCGATTAAGTAATCTTTGTCAGCCAGTGGAATCCTGTCAAGGTCGACAGGAGGCGGGAGAAACGGATTCTCCTCTCCTTCTGCTCGTTTTGACTTTGGCGACATTACTGTAAAAATACCTGCAAATAAAATAACGTTAGCAGGGACGGCTGTAGATGGGGGCAACTGACTATAATGGAGAAGAAAATGGGGTAAATTCTCTGGTGCGATGAGTGGGTAAATGGTGAAGGAATGAAGAGTGAGGGTAATTTTGAGTAAATGAGTATCCATTGGGCGCGGGGGACAGGTCAGTTGGTTAACGGATAGGTTATCCAGTAATAAATGTCCAACGGGTCACTTAGAGTATGAGATGGCAAGTGACAACAACTGAGGGATGTGGATGGGTGATGTGGCAGTTATCAATTGGGGGAAAAATCATGGTGAGGGGGCTTGCCACGAGTGAATGGGGGGGGAGAACTGACGAAGTTTATGGGATGTGAATCTTTTGGAAAGGTGGATGATGACGTCAGGAGGTGATGTGATATGTGAGGTAGTGAGAGGCATTGGGATTCGGGACCAGTAGATTCTTGCCACGTATAGATAGGGGGCCCGCCAGAGTAAGATTCCATTTCGGACCCCCCCCCCATAGTTAAAGGTAGATCAGTCGGGGAGGGTCTGAAAAACACCTTAAGTCATTGATCTGTGTGCTTTCCTTTCGACCGCAGATCTGGGCATGCTCTTTAACACACGTTCCAAACCCCCCCCCCCTCCATTAAAGGCAAAACAGACGGGGGGGTCTGGAATCCAATTCGAGCCATAGATCTGAGCGTCGAAACCTGAGTCGTCCAGATGCACGCATGCATTATCAGCGATTATGGACCCCCCCCCTCCGTTAAAGGTAGAATGGTTGAGGGGGTCTGAAAAGATTTGTCCACCGTAGATATGAGCGCAATCATCTGGACCGTTGATACTTGAGCGGTGCATAAATGTGGGCACGGAAAGTATATGCACCCAGAGAACTTAGGATAAGTGCATTTCATGGATTTTTCTCAAGCTTTTACATTTTACATCACCAAGGGGTTAGGAAAACAACTTTTCGAGCATCCAAAACATGGTGCAACATTGATCATCAAGCTGGTTTTATTGAAGTAAAGCAAACTAGCCTATGTTCTAACTTAACTTCCTATGACAATTAACCCAGATTAAATTGTTGGGCTAAGAACTTATTCTACCCTGGGGCTATCTAACCAAGATTAGACAGTCTGGCCAGATTTATTCACTAACTAACCTAGATCCTTTGGCTAAGATTAAATAGTTTAGCAAATCTTATTCACTATTCCTATCAACATCAATTTAAAAGAACTTGGCCATTCTTGAAAGGTATGGACCAAGTCACTGTTATTGCATGGGGCTCTCATTGAAATTCTTTTATGCCCTCTTTTCTTTTTTCTTTCTTTTGTTTTTTTTCTTTTTCTTTTTCTTTTTCTTCTCAAATTATTTGCAGAATTAAAAATCATTTGACAAACAAAAACACTAGAGAGATAACATTCCAGTCACCAGTTGATCCTCTAAATTATAGGGTGATAACAGCACCCATCTCTCCAACCTTATACCATATACGATGAGTTAGTAATACATGTTGCTTAGCCATGAGATGACACACGTCATCTCTATCATATGGTTGGAATCCACTGTGTACTTTGGCCATGTCATTTTTGACATCACTCTGGCCTTCAACCTTCAGCGAAACTCTACGCCTTGCATCCAAAATCACCCAAAGTGGGGTTTAAAATAATGATTAGATGACCCATAGTCTTCATTGGTTTGATCCAACAGATAACGGGGATTCGTGGCTCCACGCTCTTGTTATGCATGCAATCCTAAGTCTTTAGTCCTGGGGGTAACTGATGGGAGGATCATAAGGAATAATGATCAATTTTTGTTGGTCATCCCTTCCCTTACTATATCCTTCCACTAACACTCGATCTAACGGTCAAGAGGGATCTCGAAGGATTATTAGATCCACAGATCGTGTTTCTTCGCGAGTTCGGTGTTCGGGGATTCCAACCGTTTAACATATTTTTCCTCCCAGAGTGGTCAACATTGGACTGAACACAATGTAGATCCAATGGTCAGGGGATATCCTAAATATCCTCATATCTACAACTTGCATTACTTCGCGACCGAGAAGTGGATCAGGGTTTAACAAGGGGATGACTCCCACGATAATGGGTAAATGACCACCACTTGTCGGTCAACTGATCTGGATTTTATGAGTAGAATGAAATGAATACAGATTATTAACAGGTTCTTAACAAGAAATAATAGAGATACAGTAAAACTGGTTTTCTATTCAATAACGAAATAAGTTGAAACTGTAAAATGCAGCGAAAACAAGCTTGTTGGAAGGGTGGTGGCTTATCTCTGAGAAGAGATGTGATGGTTGTGCTCATTCACAAGAAGATGATTACAAAGAGGCTATGAAGGCCTTTTTACAATAAGAAGGAATGTCAAAAACCCTAGACATCCAAAAACCTAACCCTAGGAGATGAAGCGCCAAAAGTCATGTAGGCCTCATTTGGGTAAATTAGTACATCAACTTCCCGGGGTCGTAACTTTTGCATACGATCTTCGTTTTAGGCGTATGATAGCCCGTTAGAAAGGTGTCATTGAGGAGATTCATTTTAGGTGAAATATAGAAGGAAATTTAATATTTAAAACCTATTTTCCCAAAAAAAAATAACATCATTTAGGGCCTCAAAACGGCGTCAGAAGTGAAAACTGCTAGAAATAGTAAATTACCAAAATTGCCAGAAAACTGTTCTGAGACAATTGGAAAAGGTGGGTGGACAATGATATCCATCTGATCAATCCTCCCTCCTTAGGAAGAAATGGTCTCCATTGTGTTGAGGCCCCCCATCAGATGATGAAATTTCTGTTGAATTTGGCCCCGGGTGAGCCACTTGCCTTGGTGCAGGAGTTTCCCTGCTTTGACGACTCGATAAAGATGGATCCTTTGTTGTCAAGTCCCCTTGATATTTCTGTCCACAATATGATCATTGGATTCCTATTGTATGCAGTCGGGGTTGAGCTCTGTTCATGTCAGTTGTTCTACTACTTCTGAGATGTCCAATAATGGTGGGAAATAAGGGCGAAGGAGATCCACTTTGAACACTAGGTGCAAGCCAAGGAAAGGAGGAATGTTGAGCTCAAAAGAATTATCCCCCACGGCCTTGGTGATAGTGTACGGCCCATAATGGATTGGGTGAAACTTTCAATGTGGTCCTATAAGGCGTTCTTTCTGCAAGTGCAACCAAACTTTGTCGCCCACTTGAAAATTATGTAGCACCTGATGTTGATCATGGCGTTGTTCATACTTGTCATTGGACTTCTATAGGATATCCTAAACCTGTTGGCAGATGTGATGGATCCACTCAATGAACCAGGTGGCTTTGTCATATTCATTTGTAGCAGGATATGATTCGGTCGAGGTGACTGCAAGGGGAAGTGCAACATCTATGGGACCCAATGGTTGAAATCCCAACCCCACCTGAAAGGGGTTGTGGCCGGTTGAGCTATGCAAGGCTCGATTGTAGCTATGTTGGATATAGGAAAGGCTCTCATCCCATGTGTGAGGGTGCTTTCAATTATACATGTGAACTATAAGCACAATCATTTGATTTACAACCTCAGTTTGGCCATCTGTCTGGGGGTGGAAGGCCGTGGATTTGGTGAGCTTGGTTTCCAGTAGTGACCAGAGGCTTGACTAGAATGTGCTGAGAAATCGACTGTCCCAATCTAAGACAATGGTTTTTAGGATTCCAAAATGTACCCAGACTCGTTCAAAGAAGAGCTTGGCAGTGGCCTCTGTTGTGATGCTCTTATTGCAGGCAACCAGAATCGCCATCTTAGAAAAGCGATAAATAACCACAAAAATACAATCATTTCCCTGCTTGGTGGACAGGAGGCCCGACATGTAGTCCATTGAGATGGATTCCCATGGCATGTCAGGAGTAGGAAGAGGGGTGTATAGGCCCTATTTCTTAGTGGTCGATTTGGCAATAGCACAGGTAGTGTAGGACCTAATATACTTGTTGACCTCCTTTCGAAGTTTTGGCTAGTAGAAATGTTTATGTAGCATCGCCACTGTCTTTTCGATGTCGAAGTGTCCTACCACCCGACTATAGTGGGATTCCCATATCAGCTTCACTCGCTCACTTGATGGAACATAGATATGGTCCAAATGACACAACAACCCATCCTGAAGATGGAAATTATCGACAACTACTTTTGCACCCAACATTTGGTAGGTGGTGGCAAAGTCTGGGTCTGTCTCATAGAGTTGGGGCCATCCATAGGTCTCATGGCCGCAAGATTATAGCACCATGGTGAGTGTCATGACTGGATATCTGTTGAGGCAATAAGTGACCCGATTGGTGCTTATTGTTTTATACTTGATGTTGAGGTGGAATTTTTGCAAGTATGTGGACCACTTTTGATGGCAGTCATTCTGCAATTTTCCCTGTATCTGCATCAATTGCAGTGGCTTATGATCAGTGTGGATTATTGTCTCCTTCCCAAGAATTAAATGTCTCCACTGGAGATAGGCTTGCACAATGGAGTACATTTATTTTTCGTAAGTAGGGTACTTACGAAGAGCATCTGATAGTGTCTCACTACGATAGGCCACGGGGTGGTCGTGCTAAGTGAGAATGGTGCCCACAGCATAGTCTAAAGCATTTGTCTCGATCTCAAAGGGTTTTTGCAGGACTGGTAGTGAAAGTACTAGGGCTGAGCACAAGCGTTGCTTCAAATCATCGAACTCTTGTTGTTGGGACCAGCCCCACGCAAATTTTACCTTACCACCACCTATGTTTATTTGGCTGAGGGCCCATACAATATGGGAGAATCCCAACATGAACCTATGGTAGAAATTGGCAACGCTGAAGAAGCTATGAAGCTCAGTGAGTTTGGTTGGGGCTGGCCAGTCACAGATGACTTGGATCTTGGCTGGATCCACATGTATGCCATGTTGATCAATGATGTGGCCCAGGTAATGGACCCCATCCATGCAGAAAGAGCATTTTTCCAAGTTGGCGTATAGCTTGTGCTATCGCAGGGTGTGCAGAACTTACTGAATATGTTGCAAGTGTTCGGCCCAAGTCTTGTTTTAAATTAGAATGTCATCCAGATACACCACTACAAAAGTATTGGTGAATAGTCGCAGGATATTTTCCATCATCCTTGTGAAAGTGGATAGAGCATTTGTCAAACCAAAGGGCATGACCAACCATTCAAAAAGGAATTCCTTTGACTTGAAGGTGGCCTTCCATACATATGTTTGTTCTATTGGGACCTAGTGGTAGCCAGACTTCAGATCAATCTTATAGAAGCATTTGGCCCTCATGAGTTGATCAAGGAGGTCATTGATTCATGGAATCGGGTATCGATTTCTAACTGTGATTTTATTCAGAGCCCTATAATCAATGCAAAGTCGTCAGGTTCCATCTTTCTTCTGTACCAGCATGATTAGGCTCCTAGAAGGTGATGAGTTGAGACGGAAGTGCCCCTTCTGGAGCAGTTCTTGGATCTATCACTTGATATCCTCATTTTCTAACAGAGAGCGGCGATAGACTAGCCCATTGGGAAGCGGTGCACTGGGGGTCAAATCGATGGGGTGCTTGACCTGGTAGTGCAGAGGTACCCCTGTCGGTGAGGAGAAGATATCTGAGTATTATTCCACAACCTTATCTACTTGCTTCTGCTATGTGGAGAGGTCGGTCGCAGAAACCCTAGATGTGGATGTGATCTTTCGCTTATTCTGAGAGTGAATCACGAAGAATACAAAATTCCACGTCTGAGAGATGACCTTCCTACATTGCTTAGCAGAGATCAAGGAAATAGCACTAGGTGGGACTGCCTTGGGTATCCTGTACAATTTCCTGTTCAAATTAATAATAACACTACAAGTCCTAGACTCATATACAACATGACATTTTCGTAAATAAGGTTGGCCCAAAAGAACATCACAAACTTCGAGAGGAGAAACATCACACAATACCTCGTCTTTGAAGGGCTTGATGTCATACGACAGTCGGCACTGTTGGTTGACGCGGAGATCGCTTCCTTGGCGGAGCCATCCAATGGTGTAGGGTTGTGAGTGTGGCGTTGTCGGCAGGGCCAGCCACTTGATGACCTCTGCTGAGATGAGGTTCTTTTGGCTACCACTATCAACGATGAAGTGCAGCGGGGTGCCTTTTACCCACATCTGTGAATGGAAGAGGTGCTCTCCTTCTGGATCGTCTGGTTCACCAGGCTAGAGCTTGGTGGTAGCAACGGTGGCAATAGGTTCTGCGTCAATGATCCATATTCCCCTTTCTGGTTCTGGCTTAGAGTCATAATCCGCATCTGATTTAGAGGCTTTCACTTCGGCCGCTAGCAATTGCTTTGAGTGGCAGTCAGCAGTGTTATGCCAAGGGCTCTTATGGAAGTCGCACCACTTCCCGGTATATTTCTTTGTCTTTTCGGTGTCCTTATTTGCTTGTAGTTTGGACTGGTTATCCTGATACTATCCATATTTTATATGTCCTTTTTTCTGTGGGTTGGGGCCGCCCTTTCCTGGCTTTTGTTGTGAGGGGTTCCCAGACCCAAATTTCCACATCTTTTGTTTGAGCTTTTGCTCGATTTTGACGGCATATCAGTAGGTCGCGCCTAAGGATGAGATGTCCAGAAATTCCATTTTGGTCTGGATGTATCTATGCAGAGCACCACGATACTTGAGCACCAGACGTCACTCTGAATATTTGATAACCAGCTTGGTGCACAAGGTATGGAAGATATTTTTGAAATCTGGCACTGCTTGGTCTCTTTCTTGCCGCAGTGTGGTCCATTTGGTATAGAGGTTGTCATAACTTCCGACATGGTAGTATTGTTCCTTAATAGCATCCCTAAAGGATCCCTAGGTGGCTGTGACTATAAATAAGGAGGGTTCCTCTGTTTCCTTTTTCTCACGGAAATTTTCCCACCAATCTTTGACATGGGCAACGGCTTTGAGGAGCGCAAAAGTAATATTTTCTCTATTCGAAAAGTTATGGAAAGAAAAATACCCTTATAGTATATTCAACCACTTGTATATAGCATCGTCATCTATCTAAACTTCAAATATAGGAATATCGAAGTTTATTTGTACCTTGAAGGGGGCGGCGCCTCCGTTTGAAGAAGATGTGTCGCATGTTGGTAGTCGCCGAAGGATTTGCGCGAAACTATCCATCATCTCGTTCTTCTGTTGCATGAGGGCTTCCTCAATCAATAGTTTGAAAGGATCTCTTGTCCCATCATCTTTATTTTCTCCTGCCATGAGAGGTCTCTTGGGCATGCGAGAACTTTTTTCCTCAAGAGAAACAAGCTCGAGACCCAACTCTTTGTACTCCGACCTCATTGGGGGCATGCATTAAGATGACAAGGAGAAGATTGCTCTGATACCACTCATCCATATTTTATGAGAAGAACAAAATGAATACAGATTATTAACAGGTGCTTAACACAAAATAACAGAGATACATTAAAACTGGTTTTCTATTCAATAACGAAATAAGTTGAAACTGTAAAATGCAGCAGAAACAAGATTGCTAGAATGTTGGCGGCTTATCTCTGAGAAGAGATGTGACAGTTGTGCTCATTCGCAAGAAGATGATTACAATGAGGCTCTAAAGACCCTTTTACAATAAGGAATGTAAAAAACCCTAGACATCCAAAAAACTAACCCTAGGAGATGAAGCACCAAAAGTCATGTGGGCCCTGTTTGGGTAAGTTAGTACATCAACTTCCCAGGGTCGTAACTTTTGCATATGATCTTTGTTTTAGGCGTATGATAACCCGTTGGAAAGGTATCATCAAGGAGATTCATTTTAGGTATCTTATCTATTGTAAACCTATTTTCCCAAAAAACATCGTTTAGGGCCTCAAAACGGCTCCGAAAGTGAAAACTGCTAAAAATAGTAAATTACCAAAATTGCCAGAAAACTATTTTGAGCCAGTTGGAAAAGGTGGGTGGCCACCAATATCCATATGGATCATCAACTGTCAAGTTATCATTCTGATAGGTCACCTTCCACACATTTAGGATGTTGCAATGTTCATTCACCCCAGGGCTCCGAACTCCCGAATAACGTAGCGCCTTTTTAAGTGTAGTGAAGGGTTCCATGGTCCTGGTCCTATGGAACTTTGTCAAGCTCCAGAGGCTACACTCATAAATCTTAGCCAATATTTGGTTAAGGTCGTGGGCATGAACCTGTGGTCTCTTGGACGACTGGTTTGAAGGAAGCACCTTCCATTCACAAAACTTAATTTCTATAATAGGGGAAGGTGTTTTTGAGGAATCAATGGGACTATAGTAGTCCTGTGGATTCTATCCTGACTCTAGAACTGTGAAATTGATCCTTGGGAAAACACCTTGAGGATTTTCCAACCAGCGCAATGGCCAAAACTTTTCATCTTACAACCATTCAAATGCAGTAGTTTACAGAAGAACAATAAGCATTATTATCATCAATTTCACATGAGGCACATTTTGACACAATATCATACCATCACCCTCCTATATCTAGGAGGTACATGTATATCACAAAAGCAAGCATTCAAATCATGCATTTCAATTCAAGTGCACAGGGTATATGAAATACTTATCTATTACAAGTTGCATCCAACCAACTGACTGTGGGTGTTCGCCTCTCCACCCAACCATAGGATCATAGGCATTTACTCTTAGCACTCTGGTCACCGCCGTGCCAAGCTATGATATCACTAGGGAAACTTCTTCAAATTTCTCAGAGATCCTCTCTCTGTCACAGCCTTTGCAAGGTTTATCAGGTGCTCTCTCAGCATCAAGATTGTGACCTTCTTCTTGGGTCAGGTTTTCTGGGTTGTCTTTCCAAAATCAAGAACAGTATCGGGGAGGTTACTCTCCTCCACCTCTCTAGAAGCAGTAGAAGTATCCCTTCTTCCTTTGATCAGAATCTGGACCAGGGGTCAAATTTTAGCCCAAAAATCAAAGTGTCTTGAATTGCTTCAAAATGAACAAGTGTGTAGGCCTCATCGTCATGAACCCAACGCACTTCAAACGGGATCAAACGAACATCGGATGAGTGAGATATTGTGTTCTGTTCGATTTTCCAAACAAGCAAAAACAATGTTGGATGTGCAGTCCGTACAGTCTGTACAGGTGATGACATGGCAGGGTCGTACCTCACACGTGGCATTGTTGGCATGTCATATGCCAACATGGAAAGTGGTGATGTGGAAAATTTTGAGTTAGCAACGTAGGGTTGGCAGGACACGTGGGCGAATGATGTTAGGGCACGTGGCATTTTATTGGCCAATCATGTGGTGCCACGTGGCCCAGACATGGGCTGCCATGTGGCACCATCTTTTGGTTTATCATAAAAGTTTTATGGAGTCCACGGGGATTGAACCCCTAACCTCCCCCACAGTGGAAATATTTGGCAAGGGTTGGGCCGCCATTGCACCCACACATTGTTTCTTAACTATATATGATTTGAATAATATTTAAATTCAAAATATTGTGTAGTTTGGGTGCGGGTCCGGGGCTGGGGCTTAGCCCCAGCCCTCGTAGATATGTACACCCCATATGACCACCAAAGATTTGTGCATGGGTATTTAAACCACGTTCAAATAGTTAACACCACACACTCGAAACGTGGTGCAACCACGTCCAATCTTGGAACAAGGCCCTTAATTTGCGCTGGGACGTGGCCATATGGCCTCCCATGCGCCCAACACCTCCGCGGTTTGGGGGCTAGGTTCCCTAACTGTTCGAAAATTTAGTACATTTTTTGGGCATGCATGCATGCATGTGCTGGGTTTAGGCACGGGAAACACCCAGAAGCTAGGTTACTCACACAGGAGGTGTGAATTGGTGAACCAGAGACAGCAAGCTTGAAGGAGGAAAATGGCAGGAGGCCCAACTTCTTCATTATTTGGCCAAATGAGGTGCCGAAAAAGCCCAGCTAAGGGTTTTTTGATGTTCTGAATCCATTGGAACAGTTTTCAAATGCATTTGGAGACTTATTTTTCAGTTTTTTCTACTTTGAAGTTTCAAGAGCTCCAGGGAACTTAGGGCCACCATTGATGGAGGTCATGCTCAGATGAGCCCAAGTCTATTTTATGTGACTGAATAATCATTTTTGACTAATTGTTATGCTTTGAACACATTGGGATAGGTTTCAGAGGCATTTGAGTACTTTTACAAGTGTTTTTTTCATAAGAAAGCTCAGGGAAGCTCAAGGCCACATGTAGAAGAGGTCATGCCCGGATGAGCCATGCTCTGTTTTCAGAGTTCTATTAGTCATTTTTGGGTTTTTATGTATTCTGAACCCAATGGTATAGTCAGTAAATCCATTGGAGTTTAGAATAATCTTGTAAAATAATCTTTGACAAACTAATCCCAGAGAGCCTAGTCCATTGATGGAGGCTCAAGGAGATGTAGCCCAGTTGGGGGTGAACTCCTTTATCATCTTGTTATTGTTGTGAGTTTGTTGGTTATATTTTATGCACTTATGTTTCTGTTGTATTTTCTTTAAACAACATATTTAACCATTAAAAATTCTTCACACATAAACGCCTAGAAGATGCATAAACTTGGCACATAATTTATCTTGCATAACTAAGACATTGAGCAAGGTCCTGGAGTTTATTTTAATGGAGTAGAGGGTTCTTGCATAGAAAAACAAGTCATCCCCCTATTTTCAGATCATCCCCACTGAACTCAGGGCCTCCACAGGGTTTATCAAATGCCTTCCCAGTTGGATTTCCTCTATGCAAGAGAGTCCCTTCACAGCTACATTTTCCTTCAATGCCCTCTCCTTCCATCACTGGTTTCTTTCAGGCCAACACCAAGTCTGGGACCCTATTTTTCTCCAATATGGGTTTCAGGGATTCTATTCTCCGGTTCATAACTCTTCCATGAGTTCTCTTATCTTTCTATTGCACGCACTAGTGCATTTCTTTCAGTGATTCTCTTCCTTAGAGATCAAATTTCTTCTCTAGTTCTCTCCAGTAACCAAAACAGCTTAATCTTTCAATTCTTCTTCTGAGAAAGAGAGGCTCATGTGCTCTTCCTCTTTATGAATGGTATGGTTTCTTATCTTGCATGCCCTCTCCTTTTTTCCTAGGGAGGTTCTAGACCTACCATGTTCCTTCTGTCGAAAGGAACTCAGGTCAATCTAGGCCTACAGGAAATTGTGTTCTATGGTACTTCGGGCTGACAGTTTTATGTCTCCTCAGCTAGACCCTCCATGCTTCCATTCATTGGGGTAGTTGATTTTTCAACCACCAATACTTCTTTCATTAACTGATTTTTCTTTGGGATTAGGATGAGGCTTATTATTTCTACAAGGAGAATTTGGGTCATTCGACATAATGGACCCTCTCTACAGTTTCCTCACTCTTTCCTCAAGTGATATCATGGCCATTACTTCAAGGCTTCACCCCCACAGTTAATTTTTTGAAATCTAAACAATAATACATTTACATTGTTCACATGTCATAGCATGGTAATCATAAGTAATGATTAATTACAAGTTGGGGGAAACATGGTAATTACAATCCCCTCCCCCTTCAAAGGAACACTGTCCTCAGTGTTATTTCTCAATAACACCTATCATGTATTTGTCATCCAGTTGCTTCATAAATCTTGATCCTCTTTCTTGGTCATCCTTTCCATACCCTTGGCCTTCATCGCCTGCCTTCAACAATTTTGGACAAAAAGCATATTAATCACAATTTCATGTGAAAACATCTTATTGTTCTTCAAAATTCAAGAGGAAAATTTCATAATCCATCATAATACTTATCTGTGCAGTTCATGGATATGCATCCATATGGTTGTCTTGTTATTTTAGCTCACTATTTTTTCTTGACATACCCATTCTGTGCATGATCCCAATCAATAGTTTATAATAATTATCAAAGTCTCATCTTCCTTGCGATCACTCACCCTCCAGGCCTAGTCTCAGGCATCCCCTTCTCTACTATACAATCCCTCGGGCAATCCATCTTTCCTTTCCAAGGCTTTCTCGCACGAGAAGAGTTATAAAGACTTCATTGAGCCTTACAGTTGAGGCATCCCTCAGACTTTCTCTGCCAAGGTGTCCCTTCGGCTTGTGTTTCCACAACACAACATATTCTAGGGCGATCATGGATTACAACGGGGTTTCCATGTCTCAACAGTAGCATTTTTCATGCTTTCTAGCTTTGACAGCCTTCATCTGTCCTCCCTAGACAAATCTTTTTATCTCACTTGTATCACAAGTATACATAAATTATGAGATATTATCCTCAATTTCAAATTCATAATTTTCTTGCAAATCTATCACCCACATATTTTTGAATTCCACATTTAATTTCAGATTTGTTCCGCACAGGAATCAGATTCACAAGTATGGAACTTTCCTTCCCATAGTAGTTTGACTCAGCAGGAAATTTGTCTTCCTTATGGGCTTACAATACTTACATATTCAAGACCCTTTCTTCCTGCAATTTCATCATTCCTCATCCAAACAAATTGCTAGCTCTCATGCACATTATATTTTCATCGCACAATTGCAGTGGCTCACAAACAATTTCAGAATTGTGCATACTAACAATAAAATTCACTTTCTCAAAAAGGAAATACCATTCCTTGCAGTTTGGATCAGCAGGAAATTGGTCTTCCTTATGGGCTTACAACACTGCCATATCCAAGACCCTTTTCTTCCTGCAATTTCAACATTACTCAGTCAAACAAATTGTTGGTTTTCATGCACTTTATATTTTCAAAACTATGCATACTAATAGTCCAAGTCATTTTCATCTATTCAAGGGTACAAAGAAAAAGGAAATATCATTATTTACATATCCATCCTTTCAACTTGCTAAATTTTCCAAATGCAATTCAAATATCAAATGACTTTAATGAATGTGTCAATATTCATGGCCACATTCATACCTAATGCACCATTGCATTGATTTCCAATTTGCCACACTTTATAACAAGCACTTTGCCATGATGTGTTGGAGCTCAACCAACCTCTTCACCATATGGATTATTCATTCTCGTTCATTATTGCAATTGGATTGTGCTTCCTTCTACAGGTTGATCATGTTCCCAAATCAGCACATATGAAACTAACAGTTTCTCTTGAATGCACCCAAGCATTCTTCTTTCATAAGTAACCAAGGTGCCAACACTCATGGCCACCCAAATTCTTTTTTCTTTAACACCTCTACACTTCAAGTAGAGTATTGGAAGGTCCTCCTTCCTTAATGGGAAATCCATTGTCTACCCTCCTGTGAAGACATGCATTTCCTCAATGCATTCCATGTAATGTGCTAACTATGAGCTCCTTTATTCCCAATGTCCCTAGATTGTTCATTGTGCCCATGGTACTCCTTACTCATGCATTTTCTTACAAGTATTATAACTCATTCTTGATTGGCATAGACTTCCTCTCTCTATTATTCATATTCTTGTTTTCGGAATCTTACCCTGCTTGGGTAGCAATGGCATACAACAGTCACTCAAAATTATTTTCATCTCAATAAGAAATTAAAAATACTTCAGAGGGGATTCTTACCAAATCCCTCCATACCTTATGCCACACAGGCATGAACATTTTTATACATGTATTGGCTACTAGCACCCTTTTTCTAATTTTTACCTCATCAATAGTGCTCCATGGGGATCCCAAAATCCCTTCAACAATATTTTAACAACAACCTTCACATAGTCATCCTTTGCTTGAGGTTGTCCATCATTGGCAACTGCCTTTCTCAACAGCTCCAATTTCTTTCTACACATGACATACATCACAGATATATTAGTCTTCATGTAAAATAAAAATTCATGTATCATAGCATTTAAATCAATAAAACGTTTTCGAATATGTCCTAGCATATCTTTATGCACTTCATCACATTTTCCTTAATGTTTTTCATGAGGGCAACACAAACAATTCTCAATTGTTTCTACAGTCATACAACCATGATCACCATGGTGTCAAAACATTTACTTTCATTAGTAAATCAATCTCTCTTACCAAAGAAATACAATAAACAATAAGGAAGGGGTCAAGGAACTCTTCCCTTGTCCAACTCCTTCTACACAGCCATGGACTTTCAGTCCAACTGAGTTGTTTTTCAAGACCTCATTGCCTTTACTTATCACAGCATAACCAATCCTATTCATTCAAACTTACTAATTTATTTATTTTCCTTTTTCTAGTTGTACTTGTTTCCACAACTACTCTTCTAAGGCTTACAACTCTATTAAACAATTAATAGTTTCTAGGGTGATAAAAGTATTCCCCCTTTTCCCTTCTTTTCTCATGAAATCTACTCCATGTTGGGATATTCATTCTATTTTCCTTGAGTAGCCTTGGTTAGGCTCTCCCTAACCTATTGGATACATCAACATGCTCCAATAGAAAGAAAATTGTTCATAATGCATCATGAACCTGTGCATTCTTCACATTACGATTCATTTATCAGAATGGTCAACATTCATTTGTTAGTCTTCCATTCATGAATGATTTTTTTTTTAAATGTAATCTAGGATTCTTATATATATATATATA
>ML777827.1:77809-90026 GCA_009831015.1 Picea engelmannii | reverse complement strand
ATGCATCATATACCAATGAAACCACATCGATCCATCTTCATCATGTATCAATGACAACTCATTGATCCATCTTCATCTATGCATTCTCATCAAGGAAAATACATATTATATTACATCAATCATCAATCAATCAATCCTTTGACTTCAATCAATCACTTGACATCAATCAATCAAACCATTGGCATCAATGACAACATGATCCAACAGTTACTTCACAACCAAGAAGTGGATAGGGGTTTAGCAAGGGGATGAATCCCACACTAATGGATAAATGACCTCCAATTGTTGTTCAACCATCAAGTTATCGGTCCCACAGGTCACCTTCAACGCATTTAGGACGTTGCAATGTTCATTCACCCCGGAGCTCTGAACTCCTGAGTAACTTAGCTGCTTTTTAAGTGTGGTGATTGGTTCCATGCACCTGGTCCTATGTAAATTTGTCAAGCTCCAGAGGCTACACTCATAACTCTTATCCAATATTTGGTTAAGGCCGTGGGCATGAGCCCGTGGTCTCTTGGACAAATGGTTTGAAGGAAGCACCTTCCATTCACAAAACTCAAGTTCTATAACAGGGAAAAGTATTTTCTAGGGATCAACCAGATTGTAGTAGTCTTGTGGAGTCTATACCAACTCTATAAATTTGATGTTGATCCTTGGGAAAACACCTTGAGGATTTTCCAACCAACGCAGCGTCCAAAACTTGTCATCTTACAACCATTCAAATGCAGCAGTTTATAGAAGAACAATAATCATTATTACCATCAATTTCACACAAGGCACACTTTGACACGATATCGTACCATCACCCTCCTATATCCAAGAGGTACATGTATATCACAAATACAAGCATTCAAATCATGTATTTCAATTCAAGTGCACAAGGTATATGAAATACTTATCTATTACAAGTTGCATCCATACAAATGACTATGGGTGTTCGCCTCTCCACCCAACCATAGGATCAGAGGCATTCACTCTTAGCACTCTGGCCACCCCCATGCCAATCCATGATATCACTAGAGAAACTTTTGAAAATTTCTCAGAGATCCTCTCTCTATCACAGCCTCTATAAGGTTTATCAGGTTGTCTCTCAACATCAAGCTCATGACCTTCTTCTCGGGTCGGGTTTTTTGGGTTCTCTTTCCAAAATTAAGAATAGTATCAGGGAGGTTACTCTCCTCCACCTCTCTGGCAGCAGTAGAAGTCTCCCTTCTTCCCCACTGAGCTCAGGGCCTCCACGGGGTTTATCAAATTCCTTCCCAACTGGATTTCCTATGTGCAAGAGAGTCCATTCACAGATACACCGTCCCTTGACGCCCTCTCCCTCCAACACCAGTTTCTTTCCAGCCAACACCAAGTCCGCGACCCTCTTTTTCTCTAGTATGGGTTTCGGGTCTTCTATGCTCCAGTTTAGAAATATTCCACGAGTTCTCTGATCTTTCTATTGCATGCGCTAGTGCATTCCTTTCAGATATTCTCTTCCTCAAACACTGAATTCCTCCTTTGGTTCACTCCAATAACCAAAAAATATTAATCCTTCAGTTCTTCTTCTGAGCTGGAGAGCCTCGCGCACTCTTCCTCTTTCTGAATGGTATGGTTTCTTCTCTTGCATTCCCTCTCCTTTTTCCCCATGAAGATTTTGGACTTGTCCTATTCCTTATGTCAGAAGGAACTCAGGTCAATCTGGGTCTATAGGAAACTACATTATGTGGTACTTCGGGCTGACAATTTTTTGTCTCCTTAGCCAGACCCTCCATGCTTCCATTCATTGGGGTAGTTGATTGTTCAACCACCAGTCCTTCTTTCATTAACTAATGTTTCTTTGGGATTAGGATGAGGCTAATTATTTTAGCAAAGAGAATTTGGGTCATTCGACATAATGAACCCTCTCTACAGTTTCCTCACTCTTTCCTCGAGTGATATCATGGCTAGTACTTCAAGGCTGAAACTCATAACTTTGCCTTACCGTTATCATTCTTTTTGTTTTCTTTTTTTTCTTTAAATAACAGAAAATACTATCTATCACCTATTTTTGGCAAATTTATCCTCTGCGTTCAAGTTGTCTGTTTGAATCCTCTAAACAAAACAATATTAAAAATATCAGTTTTTTTTTTTGTTTTTTTTTAGTATAAAAACTTAACTAATTTTATTTTATTGTTATTTATTTACAAAATGAAACTAGACTTTCTAAAGAAAATTATGCAAAAAAAAAAAATGGTATATACAATGGAATTTATGGAAATCAATTATTCCATATAATGTTTTAAAAAACGCCCGTTGACAGGGGCATTCAGGATTTTACCATCCAAATTTTCAAGAAAAAATGAATTTTTTCCTTCAGGAGATGCTACCTTAAATGGTCCATACCAAATGTGATCGAGTTTACCATTTTTTCCCGAATCCTCTTTTCGAGCATCCCATCTCAAAACCAGATCCCCGGGGAAAAAATTTATGTTTTATGTCCTTGGTTTTACGATCAAACAATACCTTCATGTCATCCTGGTACTTTTGCAACCTTTCATCCACTACCGCCTTGTGCTGCTGAACTTCAATCAGCTGGTAAAATTGTTAAAAGCTTTCAGAACTTATGTTTTACATTCTAAGGTGATTGCATATGTACCCACTAGCTCTGTAAAAGATGTTTTGGTTCAAGCAAACAGCGATGGAAAAAGAGGAAGATGGCTTGCCAAAATTCAAGAGTTCGACTTGGAGGTTAAACCGAAAAAATTAGTAAAGGGGAAAGGCTTAGCTAAACTTTTAGCTGAATTCAATTTCAGAGCTCTCGGGATAAACAACTCTCAAGAGGAGGAAGAGTGGGTAGACGTGAATGAACTTGAGGACCAAATAATTGAAAACCAAATCGAGGTGAAATTTGCGTCATCAAATTGGTACAAGGACATAGTAACATACCTACTGACATTGAAATGTCCAAGTGACTTGTCTCCATCCAAAGCTAGAACGCTAAAGCTGCATGCAATCAAATACTGTATTTCCAAAAAAAAATTATATTGGAAAGACCCGCTTGGCTTCCTCTTGGTCTGTCTGGTCGAGTCGGAAACAGAAGAAGTTATAAGTCAATTTCATGAAGGAGTATGTGGAGGACACCACTCTTGGAGGGCTACGGCATATAAAATCTTGAGGGCTGGTTATTACTGGCCCAAACTTTTCCTAGATGTCAATGCTAAGGTACGAGCTTGCAGGCCTTGCCAATTTTTTGCAGGAAAACATAAACTCCCAGCGATTCCATTGGTCCCAGTCAAGACAGAAGCTCCTTTTCAACAATGGGGACTAGATTTCATAGGTGAAATTAATCCTCATTCTAGTTCTCAACACAAATGGATCCTAACCACTACAGACTACTTCACCAAATCGGTGGAAGCTATCCCAAAAAGAAAGGCTACTGATTCGGTGGTTATAGATTTCTTAGAAGAAAATATTTTGTCTAGGTTCAGCAGTCCCAGAAATATAGTCACAAACAATGCATAGGATTTTAAGTCTATGTCTATAGTCAACTTTTGCCAAAAATATAATATTGTGCTGGGTCATTCCACAACATACTATCCTCAGGGAAATGGTCTGGCAGAATCTTCAAACAAGAGATTAATCAGTATAATCAAGAAAGTGTTAAACGAAAACAAAAAGTCTTGGCATTTGCATTTGAAATACGCTCTGTGGACAAATCGAATAGGCACAAAAAAGTCTATCGGAACTTCTCCCTTCCAAATGGTATATGGAACAGATGTAGTGTTGCCTATAAACCTAGCACTTCCTGTAATGAAACTATGGCAAGACGAGAAGGAAGAACCAAATCCTCTCACAAGAGGGATAAAAAAAGTTATCCTTCTTGTGAGAGGATTCGTTTATTCCTTCTCGTGTTGTCATAGTTTCTTTACAGGAAGTACTAGCTTTATAGGCAACACTACATCTGTTCCATATACCATTTGGAAGGGAGAAGTTATGATAGACTTTTTTGTGCCTATTCAATTTTCCCACAGAGCGTATTTCAAATGCAAATGCCAAGACTTTTTATTTTCGTTTAACACTTTCTTGATTATACTGATTAAGTTCTTGTTTGAAGATTCTGCCAGACCATTTCCCTGAGGATAGTATGTTGTGGAATGACCCAGCACAATATTATATTTTTGGCAAAAGATGACTATAGCCATAGACTTAAAAGCCTGTGCATTGTCTGTGACTATCTTTCTGGGACAGTCGAATCTAGACAAAATATTTTCTTCTAAGAAATCTATAACCACCGAATCAGTAGCCTTTCTTGTTGGGATAGCTTCCACCCATTTGGTGAAGTAGTCTGTAGCGGTCAGGATCCATCTGTGTTGAGCACTAGAATGAGGATTAATTTCACCTATGAAATCTAGTCCCCATTGTTGAAAAGGAGATTTTGTCTTGACTCGGACCAATGGCATCGCTGGGAGTTTATGTTTTCCTACAAAAAATTGGCAAGGGTTGCAAGCTCGTACCTTAGCATTGACATCTAGGAAAATTTTGGGCCAGTAATAACCAGCCCTCGGGATTTTATATGCCGTAGCCCTCCAAGAGTGGTGTCCTCCACATACTCCTTCGTGAAATTGACTTATAAATTCTTCTGTTTTCGACTCGACCAGACAGACCAAGAGGAAGCCAAGCGGGTCTTTCCAATATAATCCTTTTTCGAAAATACAGTATTTGAATGCATGCAGCTTTAGCATTCTAGCTTTGGATGGAAACAAGTCACTTGGACATTTCAATGTCAGTAGGTATGTTACTATGTCCTTGTACCAATTTGATGACGCAAATTTCTCCTCGATTCAGTTTTCAGTTATTTTGTTCTCAAGTTCATTCACGTCTACCCACTCTTCCTCCTCCTGAGAGTTGTTTATCCCTAGAGCTCTGAAATTGGATCCAGCTAAAAGTTTAGCTAAGCCTTGCCCCTTTACTAATTTTGTCGGTTTAACCTCCAAGTCGAACTCTTGAATTTTGGCAAGCCATCTTCCTCTTTTGCCATCGCTGTCTGCTTGAACCAAAATATCTTTTACAGAGCTAATGGGTACATATGCAATCACCTTAGAATGTAAAACATAAGTTCTGAAAGCTTTTAACGCTTTTACAATAGCATATGCTTGTTTTTCCATTATATTATATTTGAGTTCGGCATCTCGGAGACTTTTTCTAAAGAAGGTTATCGATTGCTCGAAACCTTCTTCGTTATTCTAAAGGAGTACGGCGGCGAGTGTGTGTTCAGAGGCAAATGAAAAAATAAGAAAATCTTTGAGATAATCGGGGCTCGCTAGTACTGGCACCTCACTTATAACTTTCTTGATATGGGAAAAGGATGCTTTAGCTTCTACTGTCCATTTTACTTCATTGTTTTTTCTGAGCATATCTGTAATCAATTTCACGATTTCAGTGAAGTTAGGAATAAATATTCTCAAAAAATTTATTTCTCCTAAGAATGACTGAATTTCTTTCACATTCCTAGGAATAGCTATTGTATCTATAGCTTCTACTCTTTTAGGGTCAATTCTAATTCCATCATGAGATACGATGTGACCCAACAACTTGCCTTCTTGCATAGCGAAGTGAGACTTCTCAGGATTTAAGGATAGACCAAACCTGTGGCATTTTTCAAATGTCTGTTTGAGATGAACCAGATGGTCTTCATCAGACTTAGAAAAAACAATAAGGTCATCCAAATAGATGACTACAAATTTGTCCCATTCGCCAACGAAAGAAATATCCATTGCACGTTGAAAAGTAGCACCTGCATTCATCAATCCAAACGGCATTTTATCGTACATAAATGTGCCCCAAGGAGTGGTAAAGGCAGTTTTTTCTTTATCGAGATCACTGACGACAATTTGATTGTAACCTGAAAATCCGTCAATCATTGACATCCTATTAGCTCCTACTACTTTTTCTAGAACATGGTCCATTTTAGGTAGGTGATAATTATCTTTGAGAGAAGATTTATTAAGATTTCTGAAATTGACACACAGTCTAATTTCCCCATTTTTCTTTCTAACCGGGACCAGATTGGCTACCCAATCAGAATATCTCATTGGTACAATTATCTTAGCATCAAGGAGTTTTTTGACTTCTCGTTTGATAACAGGTAATAAAATGGGGTTAATTTGTCGAAGTTTTTGTTTAAAAGGTTTGACACTAGGTTTCAGGGGTATCTTATGTTCGATCACAAAAGTGTCATATGTTTTCAGTTCTTCATACAACCATGCGAAAACATCTTTGTATTTTCTTAACAACTCCATGTATTTATTTTTATTTTTTGTAAATAGATATTTGGATAGTTTTACCATTCGGGGGTTTTCTTTAGTTCCTATGCTACAATCTTCAACCTCCTCTGGTTGAGGTTGCAGGGTGGTTTTTGAAGGGATATCATCTTGATTAAATAATCTTTCCAAGGGAATTAGACCCTTGGGAATATGGTTGTTCTTGAGAAAAAGTATTCGGTGATTTGCAATTTTATCGTGAAAATCTTTAGAATCCTCCCCCTCTTGCATGATCCAAATGGGATCATTTTGATTTTCTTGATCAGTATGCGTTTCTGCAAATTCATCTAATGATTCTAGAAACTTTTGAAGATGCTCATCATCCTCAAAGACCTGCCAATGTTGTATGTTATTTGGTATCGAAGGGAGATGTCTCATTTGTATGTGATACTTTAATTTAAAAGCAGTTGGGGGTGTGAAAGTTGATGCTGCTTTGGCTAAAGCATCAGCCTATTGATTTTCAGACCTTGGGACAAAATGAACATTCACAGAGGAGAAGAAGTTCTCGATTAAATCCCAGACACAATTCCTATAGGACTACAATCTACGATGCTTAGCCTTGTACTGTTGATTCACCTGTTTTATAATTAACTCAGCGTCACCAAAGACTTCGAGTTTCTTTATTTTCATCCTCCTAACAGCTTCTAATCCTAGCACTAAAGCTTCATACTTGCATACATTGTTTGTACAATCCACATTCCATTGAAGCCTATATGAAAAGGGGATTACAAATTGATCATCGGGAGCCACAAGGAGTGCTCCTGCTCCGGCTCCAAGGAAAGACGAGGCACCATCAAAATACATTTTCCATACACCAGTGTTATATACATTTTTTTCTATTTCTTTTTTTTCAGTTTTTTCTTCTATACAATTTTCGTCTATGTTTACTTCAAAATCGTCATCAATAGATAATATACAATTTCCTAAGTCTTGGTCAGCAATATAAACTGGATGATTGTTTGGGTTGTGTGGATCACCTACCGTAAATGCCAACCTAGTCTCTCTGTAAAGAAGCGTGTATTGTCCTCTGAAAACTAGAATTGTAGCGTATGTCATATCCAGTTGAAGAGATCCTCCAATCTTGGCACCCCATGACCTAGATAATAGCATACCATACTTTGGAGGGATGTAAGTGACCACTACATCCATAAGAATACTTTTAGCAGGTATTTGAGCCAAACCTACCACTAGGTCTTTAATCATACCTATGCATTTGACTTTCCTTGAATCAAAAGAATATAAGTCACCATAGGGCCTTGTGATTTCAAGACCAAGTTTTTCCATAATTTCCTTGGGAATCACATTGTGGGAAGCTCTGGAATCCAACATACAGTTATGGAGAAGGTGGTCAAAGAGGGTTAACGTAATATAAAAGGGGACCATAGTGTCTCTCGCACCTTCGAAGTGTGGACCAAAGACTATGTTTGGCTTGTCATCTTCTAAGTTGATGACATCGGCCTGGCTTTCGTCTTCGGAAAAGTTAATCATCTTGGCGATTTGTTTTCTGTATATGGGATTTTTAGCTAATTCAACAAGGGGAATAGGAATTTTGATTTTATTTATTTTGTTTTCCAAATTAAAATTTCCTAGGGCCTTGTCGTTTTCTATGTTTGGGGCCTCCATTCCTTTCTTTTCATCTTTTCATTGTGATGTGGACTTGTTTTCATTTATAGGAGCTTGTGTCTTCACAGGGAGTGTTTCTACTGGTTCTGACTGGACAGGTTGCGTATCAGCTATGTTTTTTTTCGCAGGATGTTTATCAGCAACTTTTGGAGTTGCCTCATCAGTTTCGCTTCTTGGCAAAATCTTTTTTGTCGAAACAGTTGGGAGACTTTTGTTCCTTGGTCTTAAATTATATTTTCCCTATAGTTCATCTATGATATCATCTGCAATATCTTGATAGGTGAAATCTTCTGACATATTATTGCTAACATTGTCTTCCGATGTAATTTATTTATTTAAGGATCTTTCATAATCCTGTCTCGATAAATAAGGTGATTTGTTATCATCGCCAATATTATTAATATCTTCATCGATCTCTTCAAAATCTCCTAGATCTTCCTCTCCAATGAAGTTTTCACTTTTGAAGGGTGTTGGAATTTTTTGGTCTTCATTTTTAATTATTTTCTGTGGGCCCTGAGTATCAAGATTTCTTCTAAAATCTTTCCTGGGGAAATTATCCCTTTTCGATTTCTCTAGTTCCATTTTTGAGATCTTGTTTGAAATTTCTCTAATTACCCTATCCATCTCATCTATTCTATCTCCCGAGGATTTCCACGATCCTGAAGGTCCACCTTGTTCTTTGAATTTCCTATTTTCTTTGTTTCTAGTTTCAGTCTTTGCTTTTAATTTCCCTGATGCCATCATGTTTGATTCAATCTCAAGCGCATCATCCTACATTTTCGTGAGATCTGTTGATCTCCTTTCTCTCAATAATAAGGCGACTTCGGGATCAAAAGCCCCAGCCAAAGTCACTTTTGTTGCGGGTTGTGAAGGTTTAACCTCAACCGAGATTTTATTATACAACTTGTTGAACCTTTGTGTGAATTCTAGAATTGATTCAGAGTTTTTCTTTCTAAGGGATCCAAATTCAGTCAAGTAGTAGAGGTGGTCCTTCCTCTCCCTCCATTGTCAAATAAAAGCGCTCTCAATTTCTTCATAAGATCTTAAAGATCCAGCTGCTAAGGATCGAAACCAGGTCCTCACCTATCCTTCGAAAGTTTGAACGAGGAGTCTAGAATAGACATCTTTGTGTTCTATTCCGAGGATGTCAGCAAATTGATCGAAAAATTTTATATGTTCTTGGGCAGTCAGATCCCCTTCCCCCGTAAAATTTTGGAAGACTTTTCATATAATTTTTGGGGAGATCATGTAGAGGAATAGGAAGGACAAGGGGAGCATATCTAGCAGCTACTTTAGTGAAGATTCCAGGAAGCGGTACTTGACCACTTGTTGGTCCTCCAGGGGCACCACCTCCAGCTCTAGCACCTCCTTGTGCAGCCATGGTTAGATTTGAGGCTGAAGCTCGAAATGTGTGAGGAGAAGATTCTCGGAAATCTGGGGAGGAAACCTCAGGAAATGAGAATGTATCATATGAGAGGGGAAGTGAAAGAGATCTTTCAAGAGTTTCCGAAACGTTTAACTACGTAAAGTCAGGTTGACATATAGTATATGTGGGTAAAAAGACATGTCTAAGTGATTTTCATGATTTTAAAATCTTTTCTGGATCGGAGACTGGTGAGGTCTGCTTGTTGTCCAGGTTTTTTCTGGTGTTCTTTTGGCTAATAGCCAGTTTAGTTATCATGGAGTCGCCAAGTGAAAAATATTAGTAGACTTAGAAGGTTTTCAATCCTTGTTCAATATCAAAAACAGAAAATGTCAATGTCGTTCTTCCCAGGGAAAAGCTTTGTTTCTTCGTTCCCCGGCAACGGCGCCAAAAAGATGTTGTTCCTGAGTTTATACTTTAAGGATGTAAAGTATACCGTCAAGACATCCATGAATGTTAAAAAAGAATAATTTTAGGATAATAATTGAAAAGGAAAGGTGAAGAAGAATCAGTTTCTCAATTGTCTGTGTCTAGCTTCCCGTTGTTCTTGGATGCTAATATCTCTCTCAATCGCAGCCCATGAACGTTCTAATTCGACCCGGTTAGTTGATGTTTGTAGGATGGTATTGAAAAGGTTCAAAGCAATATTGGTTTGATCTTGAAGGCTAGGTTCAATGTTTGGTTTTCTGCTACTTGGAACAGTCATGGAGGATAAGATTTTATTTAATTGTGAAAGAATTTTAATCAAATGTTACTTCACATTTTTAAGAGATGAGAATAGGAAAAACAATTTTGAAATTCAAAACACTAACATAAATACATTCAAGGTCGTTTCCTGGATTTGCAACAATTTGAGAAATTATAAAATAACAAAGAAGTACTACAGAAAAATATGAGGCTTTAGTCAAGAAAGAATCTCATATTTCGACAGGTAATAAAGAAAGAAGACGAGGTTTCTAATGAAAAGTTAAGTATTAAGGTTCAAATGATTAACAGGTAAAATCACTGATAGCAATTTCAGAGGAAAAATTGTAAATGATTTGATATCCAAATCAATCTGAACTATATATGAGATGTTTGCAGGTAACTTCAAATTGATTATTCATTAGAAAAACATTGAACGAAAAACACAATAAAGCATAGTAAACAGGGTTGAAGAACACATAGCTACAAATTGGCAGGATTCAGAATCTCGTCTGTAATGTATATTATGATGGATTAGAAAATTGTTAATACAATAGGCTCTCTCCAAAAAATCAAAAGCATTTTCTCAGTCTTTAGAAAATATATTTATACATCTTCATCAAAAAAAAATTCTCATTGGTGACTAACCAACTTCCTAATATTATAGTTACATATATGAATAATGTCAACCGTTTACATTTCCTTTCTAATTTCTAATGATAAAAACATTTTTAAAAAAATGTTTTTACGTTTGTGTTGATGAACTTCCTTTCTCCGCTTCAAGACACTGAACACACTATCCCAAAAATTTCACAAAAGCTCTGGGAGCATCTGGTATCTCATTTGCTTCAAACAAGAAAAATCTTTTATGTGATTCAGGCAAACGATTTTCTATCATCTTCTCCGTGAACTTAATAGTTTTCAACTTTAAGCTCGGTGTGACCATCCATTTGTTGATTTCTGTGATATTTATTAATTTAATTTTTGAAATCTCTATCTTCATTTCCTCCAGCTCTTCTTTGAACCTTAGCTAATTCTTGGCAATATTAATCTCACCTAATAATCTGGGACAGTCATTTTTTCCGATATTCAATGAAGTTCTTTCTAAGAGATCAAAAATTCCCTGGCAATCATCATTGACATCTCTGGTTATTCTTTTATATTCGGTCAGGCTTGCTTCCCACACTTTTAGTATTATGTCCCCTTTAACCTGTTCAGAAATGGATAATTTTTTAATCCTTCCGACTTCTTCCTTTGTTGAGAGGGATACTGCCTTTTGTAAAGTCGTTCTACCCACTTTCGCCTCCCTTTCCTTCTAGAAAACATTTTCCAAGGATTTATTTTTTTCTTGAAAATAATTCTGGACTATTTGCAGATTCAAAAACACTTTCTGTTGTTCTTCCTCTATTTTCAAATGTATTCCCAATGCTTGTGTCCTGAAAATTTCAAGTTCTACTACTTGATTAGTAATAGAAATAATTTTATCTTGTAACTGTTTATTTTCTTCTCCCATATTGTGGACCTGTGCCTATGTGACCTGTATTATCTGTTTTGCCTCTTCTAAGTCTATTTTCATTTTCTGAATTTCTTGCATATCTTTTAGTCTAGCTTGTTCTAGACCCTTTTGTATTCCCCAACTAATATTTCTCTCAGTTTATTTTAATTTGTCCTGTAACTGAATTATTGTTTGGTCTTTTTGTTCAAGCATGGTTGTTAAACTGCCAACAGAATATATATTTGTTGATGCCATAACACCCATCGTACCTACTAACTCCATAGCAAATTCTCCATCTTTAAGCTTCTTTCCATCTATAATGACCCTATGTTTTTTAATCATCCCCTCTCCTCGTGGATGGATTTCCTGTTTCAAGATTGCTCTTCTCTTTTTACTGAAAAAGTAATCTGATGGAGGGATTTCATCCCTTGAAATTGGCTCTAGATCATTGACATACAGAGCTCCTTCATGGGGGGTTCCATAAGTTGACTGCAATGGGGTTAAGGAAGTGATAGGACTACCGAGCTCTGTTGATATTGTTCCTCCTGTCTTTTCTGGAACATCCTTGGGGATTTATGGGGTTGTTTCCAGCTCTTTTCCCTTCTCTGTCTCTGATTCTTTTGTTTGAGAACCCTCTGTGTCTTGGGAAGGTATCTCAGTATCCTTCATCTTGCCTTTGGTATTTTCTTTGTCCTGTGTATTAGTTTC
>ML777827.1:59728-73442 GCA_009831015.1 Picea engelmannii | reverse complement strand
TCTAAAGAAAATTATGGAAAAAAAAAAAAAAAAAAAAACGGTATATACAATGGAATTTCTGGAAAGCAATTATTCCATATAATGTTTTAAAAAATGCCCATTGACAGGGGCATTCAGGATTTTACCATCCATATTTTCAAGCAGAAATGAATTTTTTCCTTCAGGAGATGCTACCTTAAATGGTCCATACCAAATGTGATTGAATTTACCATTTTTTCCCGAATCCTCTTTTCGAGCATCCCATCTCAAAAACCAGATCCCCAGGGAGAAAATTTATGTCCTTGGTTTTATGATCAAACAATACCTTCATGTCATCTTGGTACTTCTGCAACCTTTCATCCACTACCGCCCTGTGCTGCTGAACTTCAATCAGCTGGTTTATCCTTCTTGTGAGAGGATTCAGTTCTTCCTTCTCGTCTTGCCATAGTTTCATTACAGGAAGTGCTAGGTTTATAGGCAACACTACATCTGTTCCATATACCATTTGGAAGGGAGAAGTTCCGATAGACTTTTTTGTGCCTATTCAATTTTCCCACAGAGCGTATTTCAAATGCAAATGCCAAGACTTTTTATTTTCGTTTAACACTTTCTTGATTATACTGATTAAGCTCTTGTTTGAAGATTCTACCAGACCATTTCCCTGAGGATAGTATGTTGTGGAATGACCCAGCACAATATTATATTTTTGGCAAAAGATGACTATACCCATAGACTTAAAAGCCTGTGCATTGTCTGTGTCTATCTTTCTGGGACAGTCGAACCAGAACAAAATATTTTCTTCTAAGAAATCTATAACCACTGAACCAGTAGCCTTTCTTGTTGAGATAGCTTCCACCCATTTGGTGAAGTAGTCTATAGCGGTCAAGATCCATCTGTGTTGAGCACTATAATGAGGATTAATTTCACCTATGAAATCTAGTCCCCATTGCTGAAAAGGAGCTTCTGTCTTGACTGGGACCAATGGAATCGCTGGGAGTTTATGTTTTCCTGCAAAAAATTAGCAAGGGTTGCAAGCTCGTACCTTAGCATTGACATCTGGGAAAATTTTGGGCCAGTAATAACTAGCCCTTAGGATTTTATATGCCGTAGCCCTCCAGGCGTGGTGTCCTCCACATACTCCTTCATGAAATTGACTTATAACTTCTTCTGTTTTCGACTCGACCAGACAGACCAAGAGGAAGCCAAGCAGGTCTTTCCAATATAATCCTTTTTCGAAAATACAGTATTTGATTGCATGCAGCTTTAACGTTCTAGCTTTGGATGGAGACAAGTCACTTAGACATTTCAATGTCAGTAGGTATGTTACTATGTCCTTGTACCAATTTTATGATGCGAATTTCTCCTCGATTTGGTTTTCAGTTATTTGGTCCTCAAGTTTATTCATGTCTACCCGCTCTTCCTCCTCCTGAGAGTTGTTTATCCCGAGAGCTCTGAAATTGGATTCAGCTAAAAGTTTAGCTAAGCCTTGCCCCTTTACTAATTTTGTCGGTTTAACCTCAAAGTCAAACTCTTGAATTTTGGCAAGCCATCTTCCTCTTTTTCCATCGTTGTCTGCTTGAACCAAAATATCTTTTACAGAGCTAGTGGGTACATATGCAATCACCTTAGAATGTAAAACATAAGTTCTGAAAGCTTTTAACGCTTTTACCATAGCATATGCTTGTTTTTCCATTATATTATATTTGAGTTCGGCATCTCGGAGACTTTTTCTAAAGAAGACTATCAGTTGCTCGAAACCTTCTTCGTTATTCTGAAGGAGTACGGCAGCGAGTGTGTGTTCAGAGACAAATGAAAAAATAAGAAAATCTTTGAGATAATCGGGGCTCGCTAGTACCGGCACCTCACTTATAACTTTCTTGATATGGGCAAAGGATGCTTTAGCTTCTGCTGTCCATTTTACTTCACTATTTTTCCTGAACATATTTGTAATCAATTTCACGATTTCAGTGAAGTTAGGAATAAATCTTCTCAAAAAAATTATTTTTCCTAAGAATGACTGAATTTCTTTCACATTTCTAGGAATAGCTATTGTATCTATAGCTTCTACCCTTTTAGGGTCAATTCTAATTCCATCACGAGATACGATGTGACCCAACAGCTTGCCTTCTTTCATAACAAACTGAGACTTCTTAGGATTTAAGGATAGACCAAACCTACGGCATTTTTCAAATGTCTGTTTGAGATGAACCAGATGGTCTTCATCTGACTTAGAAAAAGCAGTAAGGTCATCCAAATAGATGACTACAAATTTGTCCTGTTTTCCAACGAAAGCAATATTCATTGTGCGTTGAAAAGTAGCACCTGCATTCATCAATCCAAACGGCATTTTATCGTACATAAATGTGCCCCAAGGAGTGGTAAAGGCAGTTTTTTCTTTATCGAGATCACTGACGGCAATTTGATTGTAACCTGAAAATCCGTCAATCATTGACATCCTATTAGCTCCTACTACTTTTTCTAGAACATGGTCCATTTTAGGTAGGGGATAATTATCTTTGACAGAAGATTTATTAAGATTTCTGAAATCGACACACAGTCTAATTTCCCCGTTTTTCTTTCTAACCGGGACCAGATTGGCTACCCAGTCAGAATATCTTAGTGGTACAATTATCTTAGCATCAAGGAGTTTTTTGACTTCTCGTTCGATAACAGGTAATAAAATGGGGTTAATTTGTCGGAGTTTTTGTTTAAAAGGTTTGACACCAGGTTTCAGGGGTATCTTATGTTCGATCACAGAAGTGTCATATGTTTTCAGTTCTTCATACAACCATGCGAAAATGTCTTTGTATTTTCTTAACAACTCCATGTATTTATGTTTATTTTCTGTACATAGATATTTGGATAGTTTTACCATTCGGGGGTTTTCTTTAGTTCCTATGTTACAATCTTCAACCTCCTCTGGTTGAGGTTGCAGGGTGGTTTTTGAAGGGATATCATCTTGATTAAATAATCTTTCCAAGGGAATTAGACCCTTGGGAATCTAGTTGTCCTTGAGAACGAGCATTCAGTGATTTGCAATTTTATCATGAAACTCTTTAGAATCCTCCCCCTCTTGCATGATCCAAATGGGATCATTTTGATTTTCTTGATCAGTATGCGTTTCTGCAAATTCATCTAATGATTCTAGAAACTTTCGAAGTTGCTCATAGTCCTCAAAGACCTGCCAATGTTGTATGTTATTTGGTATCGAAGGGCGATGTCTCATTTGTATGTGATACTTTAATTTAAAAGTAGTTGGGGGTGTGAAAGTTGATGCTGCTTTGGCTAAAGCATCAGCCTGTTGATTTTCAGACCTTCGGACGAAATGAACATTCACAGAGGAGAAGAAGTTCTCGATTAAATCCCAGACACAATTCCTATAGGACCGCAATCTAGGATGATTAGCCTGGTACTGTCGATTCACCTGTTTTATAATTAACTCGATGTCACCAAAGACTTCGAGTTTCTTTATTTTCATCCTCCTAGCAGCTTCTAATCCTAGCACTAAAGCTTCATACTCGCATACATTGTTTGTACAATCCACATTCCACTGAAGCCTATATGAAAAGGGGATGATGAATTGATCATCGGGATCCACAAGGAGTGCTCCTGCTCTGGCTCCAAGGAAAGACGAGGCACCATCAAAATACATTTTCCATACACCAGTGTTATATACATTTTTTTCTATTTTTTTTTTCATTTTTTTCTTCTATACAATTTTCGTCTATATCTACTTCAAAATCATCATCAATAGATAATATACAATTTCCTAAGTCTTGGTCAGAAATATAAATTGGATGATTGTTTGGGTTGTGTGGATCACCTACCGTAAATGCCAACCTAGTCTCTCTGTAAAGACGCGTGTATTGTCCTCCGAAAACTGGAATTGTAGCATATGTCATATCCAGTTGAAGATATCCTCCAAGCTTGGCACCCCATGACCTAGATAATAGCATACCATACTTTGGAGGGATGTCAGCGACCACTACATCCATAAGTATACTTTTAGCAGGTATTTGAGCCAAACCTACCACTAGGTCTTTAATCATACCTATGCATTTGACTTTCCTCGAATCAAAAGAATATAAGTCACCATAGGTCCTTGTGATTTCAAGACCAATTTTTTCCATAATTTCCTTTGGCATCACATTGTGGGAAGCTCCGGAATCCAACATACAGTTATGGAGAAGGTGGTCAAAGAGGGTTAACGTAATATAAAAGTGGGCCGCAGTGTCTCTCGCACCTTCGAAGTGTGGACCAAAGACTATGTTTGGATTGTCATCTTCTAAGTTGATTACATCGGCCTGGATTTCATCTTCGGAAAAGTTAATCATCTTGGCGATTTGTTTTTTGTATATGGGATTTTTAGCTAATTCAACAAGGGGAATAGGAATTTTGATTTTATTTATTTCGTTTTCCAAATTAAAATTTCCTAGGGCCTTGTCGTTTTCTATGTTCGGGGCCTCCATTCATTTTTTTTTATCTTTTCGTTTTGATGTGGACTTGCTCTCATTTATAGGAGCTTGTGTCTTCACAAGGAGTGTTTCTACTGGTTCTGACTAGACAGGTTGTGTATCATCTGTGTTTTTTTTCGCAGGATGTTTATCAGCAAATTTTGGAGTTGCCTCATCAGTTTCGCTTCTTGGAAAAATATTTTTTGTCGAAACAGTTGGGAGACTTTTGTTCCTTGGTCTTAAATTATATTTTCCCTGTAGTTCAGTTATGATATCATCTGTGATATCTTGATAGGTGAAATCTTCTGACATATTATTGCTAACATTGTCTTCCGATGTAATTTCTTTATTTAAGGATCTTTCGTAATCATGTCTCGATAAATAAGGTGATTTGATATCGTCGCCAAGATTATTAATATCTTCATCAATCTCTTCAAAATCTCTTAGATCTTCCTCTGCAATGAAGTTTTCACTTTTGAAGGGTGTTGGAATTTTTTGGTCTTCATTTTTAATTATTTTATGTGGGCCCTGAGTATCAAGATTTCTTCTAAAATATTTCCTGGGGAAAATATCCCTTTTCGATTTCTCAAGTTCCATTTTTGAGATCTTGTTTGAAAGTTCTCTAATTACCCTAGCCATCTCGTCTATTCTATCTCCCGAGGATTTCCCCGATCCTGAAGGTCCACCTTGTTCTTTGAATTTCCTATTTTCTTTGTTTCCAATTTCAGCCTTTGCTTTTAATTTCCCTGATGCCATCATGTTTGATTCAATCTCAAGCGCATCATCCTGCATTTTCGTGAGATCTGTTGATCTCCTTTCTCTCAATAATAAGGCGAAGTCGGGATCAAAAGCGCCAACAAAAGTCACTTTTGTTGTGGGTTGTGAAGGTTTAACCTCATTCATGATTTTATTATACAACTTGTTGAACCTTTGTGTGAATTCTAGAACTGATTTAGAGTTTTTCTTTCTAAGGGCTCCAAATTCAGTCAAGTAGTAGAGGTGTTCCTTCCTCTCTCCCCATTGTCTAATAAAAGCACTCTCAAGTTCTTCATAAGATCTTAAAGATCCAGCTACTAAGGATCGGAACCAGGTCCTCACCTGTCCTTCGAAAGTTTGAATGAGGAGTCTAGAATAGACATCTTCGTGTTCTATTCCGAGGATGTTAGCAAATTGATCAAAAAAATTTATATGTTCTTGGGCATTCAGATCCCCTTCCCCCGTAAATTTCGGAAGACTTTTCATATAATTTTTTGGGAGATCATGTAGAGGAACGGGAAGGACAAGGGGAGCATATCTAGTAGCTACTTTAGCGAAGATTCCAGGAAGCAGTACTTGACCACCTGCTGGTCCTCCATGGGCACCACCTCCAACTCTAGCACCTCCTTGTGCATCCATGGTTAGATTTGAGGCTGAAGCTCAGAATGTGTGAGGAGAAGATTCTCGGAAATCTGGGGAGGAAACCTCAGGAAATTAGAACGTATCGTATGAGAGGGGAAGTGAAAGAGATCTTTCAAGAGTTTCTAAAACGTTTAGCTGCGTAAAGTCAGGCTGACATATAGTATATGTGGGTAAAAAGACTTTTCTAAGTGATTTTTGTGATTTTAAAATCTTTTCCGGATCGGAGACTGGTGAGGTCTACTTGTTGTCCAGGTTTTTTCTGGTGTTCTTTCGGCCAATATCCAGTTTAGTTATCGTGGAGTCACCAAGTGAAAAATATTAGTAGCCTTAGAAGGTTTTCTATCCTTGTTCACTATCAAAAACAGAAAATGTCAATGTCGTTCTTCCCAGGGAAAAGCTTCGTTTCTTCATTCCCCGGCAACGATGCCAAAAAGATGTTGTTCCTGAGTTTATACTTTAAGGCTGTAAAGTATACCGTCAAGGCATCTGTGAATCTTAAAAATGAATAATTTGAGGATAAGAATTGAAAAGGAAGGGTGAAGTAGAATCAGTTTCTCAACTGTCTCTGTCTAGCTTCCCGTTGTTCTTGGATGCTAATATCTCTCTCAATAGCAGCCCATGAACGTTCTAATTCGACCCGATTAGTTGATGTTTGTAGGATGGTATTAAAAAGGTTCAAAGCAATACTGGTTTGATCTTGAAGGCCAGGTTCAATGTTGGGTTGTCTGCTACTTGGAACAGTCATGGAGGATAAGATTTTATTTAATCGTGAAATAATTTTTTACTTCAAATTTTTAAGAGATGAGAATAGGAAAAACAATTTTGAAATTCAAAACACTAACATAAATACATTCGAGGCCGTTTCCTGGATTTGCAACAATTTGGGAATTATAAAATAACAAAGAAGTACTACAGAAACATATGAGGCTTTAATCAAGAAAGAATCTCATATTTCGACAGGTAATAAATAAAGAAGACGAGGTTTCTAATGAAAAGTTAAGTATTAAGGTTCAAATGATTAACAGGTCTTAAAATCACTGATAGCAATTTCACAGGAAAAACTGTAAATAATTTGATATCCAAATCAATCTAAACTATATACAAGATGTTTGCAGGTAACTTCTAATTGATTATTCATTAGAAAAACATTGAACAAAAAACACAATAAAACATAGTAAACAGGGTTGAAGAACACATAGCTACAAATTGGCAGGATTCAGAATCTCGTCTATAATGTATATTATGATGGATTGGAAAAATGTTAATACAATCGGCTCTCTCCAAAAAATCAAAATCATTTTCTCAGTCTTTAGAAAATATATTTATACATCTTCATCAAAAAAAAATCTCGTTGGTGACTAACCAACTTCCTAATATTACGGTTACATATATGAATAATGTCAACCGTTTACATTTCCTTTCCTAATTTCTAATGATAAAAACATTTTTAAAAAAATGTTTTTACGTTTGTGTTGATGAACTTCCTTTCTCCACTTCAAGACACTAAACACACTTTCCCAAAAATTTCACAAAAGTTCTGGGAGCATCTGGTATCTCATTTGCTTCAAACAAGAAAAATCTTTTCTGTAATTCAGGCAAACGATTTTCTATCATCTTCTCTGTGAACTTAATAGTTTGCAACTTTAAGTTCGGTGTGAACATCCATTTGTTGATTTTTGTGATATTTATTAATTTAATTCTTGAAATCTCTATCTTCATTTCCTCCAGCTCTTCTTTGAACCTTAGCTAATGCTTGGCAATATTAATCTCACCTAATAATCTGGGACAGTCATTTTTTCTGATATTCAATGAAGTTCTTTCTAAGAGATCAAAAATTCCCTGGCAATCATCATTGACATCTCTGGTTACTCTTTTATATTCGGCCATGCTTGCTTCCCACACTTTTAGTATTATGTCCCCTTTAACCTGTTCAGAAATGGATAATTTTTTAATCCTTCCGACTTCTTCCTTTGTTGAGAGGGCTACTGCCTTTTGGAAAGTCATTCTAGCCGCTTTCGCATCCCTTTCCTTCTGGAAAACATTCTCCAAGGATTTATTTGTTTCTTGAAAATAATTTTGGACTATTTGCAGATTCAAAAACACTTTCTGTTGTTCTTCCTCTATTTTCAAATGTATTCCCAATGCTTGTGTCCTGAAAATTTCAAGTTCTACTACTTGATTAGTAATAGAAATAATTTTATCTTGTAACTGTTTATTTTCTTCTCCCAGCTTTTGGACCTATGCCTGTGTGAACTGTATTATCTGTTTTTCCTCTTCTAAGTCTATTTTCATTTTCTGAATTTCTTGCATATCTTTTAGTCTAGCTTGTTCTAGACCCTTTTGTATTCCCCAACTGATATTTCTCTCAGTTTATTTTAACTTGTCCTATAACTGAATTATTGTTTGGCCTTTTTGTTCGAGCATGGTTTTTAAAATGTCAACAGAATATATATTTGTTGATGCCATAGCACCCATCATACCTGCTAACTCCGTAGCAAATTCTCCATCTTTAATCTTCTTTCCATCTATAATGACCCTATGTTTTTTAATCATCCCCTCTCCTCGTGGATGGATTTCCTGTTTCAATATTGCTCTTCTCTTTCTACTTAAAAATTAATTTGATAGAGGGATTTCATCCCTTGAAATTGGCTCTAGATCACTGACATACAGAGCTCCTTCATGGGGGGTTCCATAAGTTGATTGCAATGGGGTTAAGGAAGTGATAGAACTACCGAGCTCTATTGATATTGTTCCTCATGTCTTTTCTGGAACATCCTTGGGGATTTATGGGGTTGTTTCCAGCTCTTTTCCCTTCTCTGTCTCTGATTCTTTTGTTTGAGAACCCTCTGTGTCTTGGGAAAGTATCTCAGTATCCTTCATCTTGCCTTTGGTATTTGCTTTGTCCTGTGTATTAGTTTCAAACCCTGGAGGAGGCCCTTCCTGTTCTTGAGGTGGGGTCAAAACTTCAGCCTGCAAACTCTTAGGTAGGCAACTTCGCCTATGGCTCTGGAATGACTCGAACCCGGTCTGTGAGTCAAGTGGCATGGCCTGTACTATGTTCAGTACTTCTTCATAGGATTTAACATCCTTAAATACATCATCATAAATAGATGTTTCATGTTCATACGCCTTTAGATTACAATGTATAAAATGCCTACTTATTACTTGGTAGGGGTCATACTTTATGTTCTCAATATCTACTAATTTCACTTCTTCTAATGATTCAGCCTCTACCTTAGAATGGCCTAAATTTAATAAAGAAAATTTCCCAATATGAACATGGAAAGATGGCCATGACTTCTTCTGAGCTGCTTTTAATTCTAATCCAACACCGCCCTTTACTATATGATGGGCTACCTCCCTACACACCAATCTGTCCAGTAGGAATTTAGGGAGTGCATGAGGGGGAATGGAACAATTGTAAACCCTAATGTAGGAAAAATTGTCCTCAATAAACCAGTCGACAACTGCTTTAATATTTTCTGTGATTGCATCGAAAATGCGAGGTGGTTTGCATCCAAAAAATATTTTATGCATCGGAATTATAATAAAATGACAAACCTCATAAAATGCATCCTTATCATTTTCTCCCCAAAGGGTCGAGTGATATTTATGAATGGGTTATGGGCAGGAAATATTCCAACTCCAATTCATTAAAGGAAAAGGAGTCACATAACAAATTGCATCCATAATGTATGCTAACATGTAAAAGGTTGTTGGTTGTCCCTTTGATTTTGTTGCTTTGTAGTTTAAGATTTCCTGTGTTAGGTTATCTGACAAAATCTTATGCCAGTTAAAACCATTTCCTTCTGAAGCTTCTTCTAAAAAGGGCACCCAATCTGCATGAAAATGGCAGGGATCTTTTCTCCCGGAAAGTCTACATAACATTATGGCTACATATACCATGTATTCATTCAAGGATGTTGTAGCATAAATCCCATGGGAATCAGCTCTAAACTTTGTTGGACACCTTGCATATTCTCTAATCATATCAGGATATGTCCAGTCTGCCTCAATACATTCTTTTCTCTGAAACTCTACTAAAAATTCAGCATTAAAAGTATGTTTAGGATTTGGCGAGAGTTTATACATTACTTGTATGTTTTCTGGCCTAGATGAGCCGACGATAGCTCCTTGGTCGTTTAAGATGATCCTCGTTGGGATATCAACCTTTTCCAGGGCCCAGATGATCATATCAGTGTATGCCATGAACCGCGGGCGCGCAGCGATCTTATGAAGCTCTGACTCAGCTATGTCCTGGCAATGATTTTTAGAATCAGGATGAGCATTCTTAAGCTTGTATTCAAGAAATTTGGAGATTTGAGTCCAAGATTTAATAGAGTCTATAGCGTGTGGAGTGGTGTCAGATATGATATCTCCTTCCTATGCATCTTCATTCTTTTTTGGTGCCTTTTTCGGTGCCATGATTTTGCGTTTAATTGAAAACCTGTCACAGAGAATGGATGAACGAGCTCAGCTAAAAATGAAAACATAGACATTTAGATATTCATTTTGAATACATTAAAAAATGACAAGATTGACACAGCTGTCACGAATTTAAGGCTTTTAATGCGAAATATATATTTCCAAGATACGCATTTAATGTCTGTATTTAGGCGCCTTCAAGTTTTTAAAGTAAAAGAGACACTTACTTAATCGAAAAGTGAAACATGAATGAACACTTAAAAAGAATGATTATCATTAATCTTGTTTTTGAAAAAAGGTTAATTAGTGCTAATCATAGATTAAAGCTGAAAACTTTGCTTTTCGGGATTTCAGAAATCATGATGTCAAGAGATATGTCGTCGATGAAAACCGATTTCCAAAATTGTGAAATTGCGAAATCACGATGTTTTAATTAAGACTTAAAACGTTTTTAGCAAATTAATTAATTGAGATTAAACGTTTTTGGGATTTCAGGGATCATGATGTCGAGAAGTATGTTATCAATGAAATCCGATCTCCGAAATCGTGAAATCGCGATGGCTTTATTTTTAAAAACAGGACTTAACTCATCTTAATTAACTAACTAATCACGATTAAGGCCAAAACAGAATTAGTTTGATTTAACGCGAACTGTGGATCGGGGTTTCGTGATTCAGGATTTCGGGAAACATGATGACAGGAGTTGTAATCTCATTGAACCGTGAATCCCGAAATTGCAACATGATTATCTTAACCCTTAACCTTTCATATAAGAGAATTAATTAATCCGTGTTTTAACAAAGACTTCAACGTTTCGGGAAATCGGGGATCGGGATTTCCCGATTCGATTTGCATCAAAAAAAATTGTTTGTAGCAAAACCCGAATCCCGAAAATTCTTTAAGCTTAATTTTAAAATCGTTAGTTTAAAATTTAACATGATTTAAATAATTTCAAATAAAAGCATCGGGATTCTTATAATTATTTTAATCCTTTTTGCCTTTTATTATCCGAATAATTAAAAACTTTAAGAAAAAGGTGTCGTGTTCTTGGGATTGATAACGAACCTCGTGCTTTGTGAAAAGCCGAAATCCGAAAAAGAAAAATTTAGGCCTTAGGGATAAAAATTTAAGAACTTTTTCAACAAACCCCATAGTCAGTTTTTAGAAATCTAAACAATAATACATTTACATTGTTCGCATGCCATAGCATGGTAATCATAAGTAATGATTAATTACAAGTTGGGATAAACAAGGGTATTACAGTGTGAGTAGTCACATCCCAAAGTTATTGGGAACATGGGGGTTGAGTACAATCAACTTGGGGAAGAGTGTGATTTTAAAAAGCAAGCCAAAGGAGAGGAAATTCGTATGGATTGGGACAACAATTTTACACATTGATTTTTTGTGCATGAGGAGCAAGTAGAGAGCAAGAAAGAGAGCCTGGAGCTAGTGCAGCCATGGAGGGAAAAATATAGAGAAATATGGAGCATATTGGAGCGTATTTAGAACTGTAAATTGAAGATCCAAGTTGTCGGGATTGAAGAGTGAACTCTTGTGTGAGTTGCACTAAAACAACAAGTGTTTGTTGTTGGTTTTGTTGGTAGTTTTCCTAGCATCAAGTTCCCTTGATTTCCTAGCTGAGAGATTCCTAGATACATGTTCCATAGAGACCCTAATAAATGAATTGGACACTTGAGGGACTGATATCAGTGAAGGGATACATTCCTTAGGTTTGACAAGTCAAGATTAAGAGAGCTAGTGGAAAATCGGGATAGTTGTAGGAAGATATCAGTGGGTTGTGAGTTTTTCAGACCTATGATTGGACAGTGAGATACCACCCTCTTTTGTGTATTACTAGTTTTAGCTTGGGGGTGACTAGTTGTTGATATTTGGAACAATCATCCTATGGTTGGGAGGAACATTTGTCCCAAGAAGCTGGTTGCACAAAAGAATTAAAAGATAAGTGTTTTATCTTGTTGTTGAGTTGTTTCATGAGTTTATTTGTTGTGCATGAACTTTGTGTATTTGAGAACGATTCATATGTTGATGTGTGAATTATTAAGAAGCATTCATGTTATTTGGATATGTTGTGGATGCATCTATTTTATGGTTATAGACAATAGTTAAATCTATTCCAATTCATAGTTGAAAGCTACAGGAAATTGGTTAATTGTAAATGAATTAAATTACTTAGCAGAAATTTTTGTTTTTCCTCTTAAAACCTATTAAAAAAAAACTTTGATAGCCGCCTTATATATAAATACATAAAAACTTCCAACATTATGGCTTTATCCATTTCTGCCAAAAAAGAGAACTATTTCCTACCATATTTCCATATTAAAAAAAAGCAAAAACAAAAAAAAAAGACTATATTTTTAACTATCTAAAATGTACCAACTACATTGTTTGTTTCATCCACTACCTCTATGGTATCCTCAAAGCCTCAAAAAACTTAAAATATTGAATAAGAATTTGTATGGATAAGGATCATGTATATGTTCAAAAATTTTCCCTCGATGATTCTCGAGGATTTTCCAAATTCCTCAACTGCTTTGGATAAGCCATCAATTATTTGGTTTATGTCCCTGTAGACATGTGCAAAGGAAATATGAGTGAAGATTGATTTTAAAGACAAAACATCAAGAGACAAAGGTTGTAGCATAAAATCCTCAATGTTACCTCTTGTTTCATCCATTGAATTACAATGAGTAAATCTTCAAATATTTGTAAATGAGTTACACCATGTTCTTGAGCCAGCATCAATGACAATTTGAGCGTCATCAATTCACAATAGTTATCTTTTTCTTGACTTATCCCTTCTTTGAAAGAAACATGATGACTTTGAGATAGATGGAGGATCCCCCTTGCCCCACCCCTGGGAGGGGATCCCTGAGAAGCACCATTGAAGAAATCCCATGGAAAATATTTATTAATTACAACTTCAACTAATTGCCTTATAGATTGTTTTTCCTGAAGCTGAGGAAAGTAAAAATATTTAACCTTTGGATAGTACATATCAAAGGTAGTGTGTCCTTATCCTAAAACTGTTTTTTGTTCTTGGCAAACCAAACTCCCCAAGCAAGAGTTAGAGGGAGATCTTTATACCTTTTAATTTCCTTTTTACTGCACCAAGGTCTAAGAGGCTCCTCTATTAAATTACCATTCCAAGCATCTTTTAGGCCTTTCATTCCTTCTACCTTGTTTCAAATGTATTATAGAGGCAACACCATCTAGGGCTCATGAAATTCCTCTTCTTTAGCATATTCAAAGTTAAATCTTTGCTAAATGTGATGTGCTTTAAGTGGAAGGAAGGGAGTGCTTTAGGTATTAGAAATTCAAGTGCCCATCAAAATCCAAAATCTCTATGTGGCTTATTTTGAATATATATAAAAAAAAATGTGTGTGTCTGTGTGTGTGTGTGTGTGTGTGTGTGTATATATATATATATATATATATAT
>ML777827.1:39367-53943 GCA_009831015.1 Picea engelmannii | reverse complement strand
TGGGAGGGAAATGGGAAAGGAAATTAAGAGAATCATAATGTTCCCAACCCCCCACCTTGCCCTTCCAGGCCCTTCCCAATTTATTTCTTGATTTATTTTTTACAAGGTTATTTAAAAGTCTTTTTTATTTATTTTAAAAAAAAAAGGTAAACTTGTTTATGCTTTCTTTTTCAATTTTTCAATATTTGTATTTTTTTTGGGAGGGGAGGGGGTTCAATTGCATTTTTTATAACATTTTTTTAAATGAAAAAAGTCGATTTAGTGCATCATATGTGGCAAATATTTCAAATAATCCTCAACCACCATTGAAAGGGTTGTTTGGAGTTGATCATTTTGGACAACTTGAAGACATGCAAGTCCCATTGGAAGATAAAACTAAAGTCTACGAAGAAATTCAAGCTCTTGAAAATAATTTGTACCTATTGAAAATGATGAACCTAGCATGATATTATTTATTAGTTTTAAGATTCCATTGAAGAACATGCTCAATTTAACATATCATTAATTACTTATATTTGTAATTTTTTGACTTTGAGATTTTACATTAAGAATAACTGTCTATATATTGTTGTTTTATAATGAATCTTTTTAATATTATTTTTACCATATTATATGGCTTAATTTTTGGCTTTCATTTTTATGTGAGTTGTTTTAGGGAAAATATAATTAATTATTATCAATTTTATACAAGAAATATATAATAATATATGGGAAAAAAAATCTTTGAGCCAAGTTAACATTGATGAAATTATGCTTGCTACTAGAGTTTATAGAAATAATAACATTTTTCCTGTTGAATATATCCATGAACCTATAATAGGAAGTTTATGCATGAAAACAAACCCTTGGTTCTCTCTTTATCCTTCTTTCCAACATGAGACTAGTTGTTTAAAAATTATTATCCATATGCTTCATCTAAAATTACCTTCATCTTTTCAAAGTTAAGCATTCCACCATATGACAACATCATCTTTTAAACCAAAGCATAACCCAACTCGTCAATGCTTTTTCCATAATTACTTCATATCCTTTATGTATTCTTCAATACTAGTACCATTGTATTTTCTTGTAAATAACATTTTATAGAACTAGGATTTTGAATGAATAACTTACTTTTCAATGGATCTCCTTTGTGCAGCTAGAGTTTGAGGAGGCTAATTTAAAATGATCATAACTTATGCCATACATATTTCACTAGCTATTTTGACCATAATTATGAAATTTCATAGCCACTATGCATATACTAGCATTGGTTTCACTAAAATATGGACACTCTATCAAAAGATATCTTATATGCAATCCGCGTGATTGTCATCAGAAAAATCCAAAAATATATTATTTTAAATCAATGATAACACCACTTCCCAGACTTTGATTTGGATTTTTTTTTTTAAATTGGATACATTTTTTAAAGGAACTTATATCCACAACAAAGAAAAACAATTCCTCCACTTTGTGTCCAAGAAAGACCTCAGATAACACTTGTAGTAAACCTTGATAGATATAAGATAAAGATAAACCCTTAACTTCAAAATTACCAAATGCATTCACACCATAAAAAAAAAACACAAGAATATAGAGAATAACCCTTAAGGTACGGTGACACCAACAATTACTACTTATGGAAGAAATCATTCAGCAAGCCATGTTTCCTACAATACAAATAATCCAACATATCTCAATACAATGATATCCATGTGTATTTATATTTTCTCATGAGTACTCCTAAGGGTCTATGCCAACAACCCCTCATTATTATATTATATTACTTAGCTACATAAGGGGCCTATTCCATGATTTTGGCCAAGTTATATTCATTATAATTGTTGGGTGCCTCCCTAGATGCCCCATATTATTCTCCCTAGGTACATTACATATATATTTACACAAGAACACATGTACAACTAGCGGTAGAAAATTAGGGTATTATCTCTTAAGGAAATCACTTGTGGTTTAAGTAGATATGTAGGAATGTCAACATTTATTGTTCTTTAACTCCAAGAATCACCATTTATTACAATTAGTGGTCTATTCTTGGTGATTGACTTCATAGTAAACTCTTAGGATGCTTCTTAGAAAACATCAAATGTCATCGAATCAACACATTTCACATCCCCTCCCTCCTTCCCCCCTTTCCCTACTCCACCACCCATTCCCCCTTCCTCCTCCTCCTCTTTCATGCACCCACCTACCCTCCACCTCTTGCTCCTCCTGCTTCAGCCACTCGTTGACCCTCACATCCCCACCCACCATCTACTCCTTTTTATCACCCAAGTGGTGGAGGGAAACGTGTAGATGGGAGGTTGGGTAGGCATAAACCTGTCACTAAAGGGGTGGAGGTTGAGGTGTAGATGGGAGGACAGATGAGTATAAACTCACTGCTCAAGGGGCAGAGATTGGGTGGAGATAGGAGGTTGGCCAAGTAGGCAGGCGAAGGAGGAAGAGGAGGGGATGGGTTGAAGGGGAGGTAAAAAGGGGGGAGGGGGGCGGCGGGATAATGGGGATGGGTGATGAGGGAGGGAAAGGGGAAAGGAAATTAAGAGAATCATAATGTGCCCAACCCCACACCTTGCCCTTCCAGGCCCTTCCCAATTTATTTCTTTATTTATTTTTTTACAAGGTTGTTTAAAAGTATTTTTTATTTATTTTTAAAAAATAAGGTAAACTTATTTATGCTTTCTTTTTCAATTTTGTAATTCTTTTTTTTTTTTTTTTGGTGGGGGGAGGGGGTTCAGTTGCATTTTTTTAAATGAAAAAAGTTGATTTAGTGCATCATATGTGGAAAAACTTTCAAATAATCTTCAACCACCATTGAAAGGGTTGTTTGGAGTTGATATCGTCTTGGACAACTTGAAGACATGTAAGTCCCATTGGAAGAGAAAACTAAAGTCTAAGAAGAAATTCAAGCTCTTGAAAATAATGATGTACCTATTGAAAATGATGAGCCTAGCATGATATTATTTATTAGTTTTAAGATGTCATTGAAGAAGATGCTCAATTTAACATATCATTGATTACTTATATTTGTAATGTTTTGACTTTGCAATTTTACATTAAGAAAAAATGTCTATATATTGTTGTTTTATAATGAATCTTTTTAATACGATTTTTACCATATTATATGGCTTATGTTTTGGCTTTCATTTTTATGTGAGTTGTTTTAAGGAAAATATAATTAATTATTATCAATTTTATACAAGAAATATATAAGAATATGTGGGAAAAAAAAAAAGATTTGAGCCAAGTTAATATTGATGAAATTATGCTTGCTACTAGAGTTTATAGAAATAATAACATTTTTCCTGTTGAATATATCCATGAACCTATAATAGGAAGTTTACGCATGAAAACAAACCCGTGGTTCTCTCTTTATCCTTCTTTCCAACATGAGACCAGTTGTTTAAAAATTCGTATCCATATGCTTCATCTAAAAGTACCTTCATCTTTTCAAAGTTAAGAAACTTCCACCATATGACAACATCATCTTTTAAGCCAAAGCATAACCCAATTCTCCAATGATTTTTCCATAATTACTTCACATCCTTTATGTATTCTTCAATACTAGGACCATCGTATTTTCTTGTAAATAACATTTTATAGAACTAGGATTTTGAATAAATAACTTACTTTTCAATGGATCTCCTTTGTGTAGCTAGAGTTTGAGGAGGCTAATTTAAAATGATCATAACTTATTCCATACATCTTTCACTGGCTATTATGACCATAATTATGAAATTCCATAGCCACTATGCATATACTAGCATTGGTTTCACTAAAATATGGACACTCTATCAAAAGATATCTAATATGTAATCCGCGTGATTGTCATCAGAAAAATCCAAAAATATATGATTTTATATCAATGATAACACCACTTCCCAAACTTTGATTTGGATTATTTTGTTTTTAAATTGGATACATTTTTTAAAGGAACTTATATCCACAACAAAGAAAAAAAATTCCTCCACTTTGTGTCCAAGAAAGACCTCAAATAACACTTGTAGTAAACCTTGATAGATATAAGATAAATATAAACACTTAACTTCAAAATTACCAAATGCATTCACACCATAAAAAAACACAAGAATATAGAGAATAACCCTTAAGGTAGGGTGACACCAACAATTACTACTTATGGAAGAAATCACTCAACAAGCCATGTTTCCTACAATACAAATAATCCAACATATCTCAATACAATGATATTCATGTGTATTTATATTTTCTCATGAGTATTCCTAAGGGTCTATTCCAACTACCCCTCATTATTATATTATATTACTTAACTACATAAGGGGCCTATTCCATGATTTTTGCCAAGTTATACTCATTATCATTGTTGGGTGCCTCCCCATATGCCCCATATTATTCTCCCTAGGTACATTACATATATATTTACACAAGAACACATGTACAACTAGGGGTAGAAAATTAGGGTATTATCACTTAAGGAAATGGCTTGTGGTTTAAGTAGATATGTAGGAATTTCAACATTTATGGAGCTTTAACTCCAAAAATCACCATTTATTACAATTAGTGTTCTATTCTTGGTGATTGGCTTCATAGGAAAAACTTAAGATGCTTCTTAGAAAACATCAAATGTCATTGAATCAACACATCGTGTTGTGTACCTACACACATGTTTTATGCATGAGTTCTTTTATTTGTAAGCTCATTAATTACCCATCACTAAGTTAGTTGGGATTACTCAAAATAAAGAGTTATCACTAGTGGAGAGGTGTTATTTACATGCATCAATGACTCACAATTATGTTAATGGAGAGGTGTAGCATGAGAGTTGTATTAAAATGGGTTTCCCCTTTTATTTGTAATCATTTATTCCAAGGAAAAAAATTTGGGATCCACCCCGCTCCTCTAGAATATCTAGATGGAGGATGGCTCAATAATTAGCTAGAATACAGACTAGTAACACCAAGGGACTTGACCAGATTTGAACCTATGACCTATGGGCTCCCTATCATAAACGTGCCATGGAAAAATGCTTCAACTAAATGAGATAACCCTTGAGGATTAATAACTTACCATACTATTATTACAATTAAATCATGTTTACTCATTTGAGTACCAAGTACATAGAGATGTCTTCCTCTATATTTTAGGAATTGCAAGTGAATTCCCACCCTTCAGTGTGTGAGTGCCTCTAGCCCTTTGTTATCTTAGTTGTTATTTATTCCAGTTTATGTCTATTTATTATTGGATTAGTTCCATTTCAAGTATAGGAACACTTAAAATTGTTATCAAATCAGGTCGATTTTTCTTTTGTTATGCATTTTCAAAATAATGAAAAAATTGGATCCTAACATTCAAAGTGATTTCTGAAATGTTTAGACCACAATATTCATAACTAAATTGCAAATATAAATTATACTAAAAATATACATAGTTTGAAAATTAAATCACTCAAATTGAAGGTTGTATGACCAAGATATCATAGCTTGAAAAATCGTTATCTTGAGTCTTGTGTTTCAATGACAATTGTGGTTACAAATTCATATTTCTTAGTCATCTATCAAAATAATGTCTCATGTTTGGGTTACCCATTGGTAAATTAATCTTATCATCTTTCTATTGATATATCATATGCCTTATTTGGGTATTGAATGAATATTATATGAGCATTTCAAATCAAGCAAGGGTGTTTTTCTAATTATTAGAGTATAAACATGTTTTTATATTGCAAAGTGAAAACAATTTACAAAGTGACTAGATTGAATTTGTACCAACAACATTCAAAATGGTACTTCTATGACCACAATTTGATACATTATATTATATACTTCTAAGCAATATTCAGTGAGTTACAAGCTCTACAATTTGTTATACAGTTTCAACCTCTAAATACTATTAAAAATGAGAAAACCATAATTGGGGTTACCTTTAATTTTTGTATGAAACCTTTGCATGGTATGTTTGAAGAAACAATGGAATTATTTTTGGATGTATGTGATAGTGTATGTAATTTTATATAAATATTGGATACTATAACCAAATATATTCATTGTTAGATCTTGAATATGCTTCTAAAACATAGAATAGAGATATCTTCTAGTTTTGTGAAGATGACTAATTTTATCTTCTCTTGCTAAATATACTCTTGTTTATGGTATCTCCATGTTAAGAGGATTTAGAAGAGGTCCTAAAAACCCATATTGTTGCATCAAAAACACCAAAATCAACCATTGAATCAAAAAGCGGTGTTTTCGGTACCATAATTTATTTTTGGGGTTAAAATTACAAATTTTTGCAACCATGACCCTAAGACCTTATAATGTTGCTAACAAAAACATTGCAATCATCCCTCAAATTGAAAAGTGGTGCTACCAATAGAACCTTTTTTTCACGGTTAAAATTACAAATTGTTTGAAATATTGTTCTAAAAAATTGTTATTGTTGGAACCAAGACCTTAAAACAACGTTGAATCAAGAAATGGTGCTTGACTAATGGCATCCTTTTTCTCAAGCTTAAAATTGAAACATTTTTTAAACCATAGCCTTAACAATTAGTATAATTGCAACCAAAATCTTGAAATCAACACCCAAATCGAAAAGTCATGCTACTTGTAGTACCCCTTTTTTTAGGCTTCAAATTGCAACATTTTTTAAAACGTGTCCTAAAAAACTATTATTGTTGCAAATAAAACCATAAAATCAACTTTTAAATATCCACTCATTTAAGGTGAAATTATCACTTAAAACACATTACTTCTTTTTTTTAGAGGAAAAAAGTCTCGTAATTTTATTAAGAAAACAAAATTGCATTATCAAATGTTGTATAACATTCCAAATTTCCTCTTAAGGCCTATAGAAAATAAGAACTTTGAAAGTCCCTTGATATATAAATACATCAAAACTTCCAACATTATGGATTTATCCATTTCCACCCAAAAAAAAAACAATTGTTTCCTACCATATTTCTAGAAAAACATCCATTTTTTATTATCTAATATGTGTCAACTAGAATTCATTGTTTGTTTCGCCCACCACCTTTGTGATAGCCTCGAAGTCTCAAAAAACTTAAAATATTGAGTATGAATTTATATCCAAGGATCATGTATATATTTAGAAATTTGACCTCGGTGATTCTCGGGGACTTTCCATATTCCTCTATCCAGCTCTAAATCCGCTTTGGATAAGCCATCATCTATATAGTTCCTATCCATGTAGACTTGTGTAAAATAAATATGAGCGAATTCTGACTGTAAAGACAAAACATCAAGAAACAAAGGTTGTAGCATAAAATTCCTCAAGACTACCTCTTGTTTCATCCATTAAATTGTGAGTGAATATCCAAATATTTGTAAATGAGTTACACCATGTTCCCAAGTCAACATCAATAAAATTTGAGTGCCATCAATTCACAATAGTTATTTGTTTCTTGACCAATTCTTACTTTGAAAGAAACACTATGACTTTGAGATAGATGGAGGATTCCCCCTGCCCCACCCCTGGGAGGGGTTTCTTGAGAAGCACCATTGAAGAAATCCCATGGAAAATCTTTATTAATTACAACTTCAAATCATTGTCTTATAGATTGTTTTTACTAAAGTTGAGGAAATGTAGGTAGAATATTTAAGCTTTGGACAACACATTTTAGAGGTGGTGTGCCCTTATCCTCAAACAATTTTGTGATCCTAACCAACCAAACTGATGCAGGAGCATCTACGACTTCATCAAGCGAGCCAGCGCGTGGAGAAAAGAACATACAGCTGGACAGTGCCAGCACATATATTTTTGAAACACTTTGGAAAGATTGTTGCGCCGCCATTTAACTGTAGGCATTCAAAGTTGAGCACACTTGTATTATGTTATAGATAGGAAGGCATTTAATAGTTTTAATGCTGTTAGATAGGAATTAACTGTAGATTAGACAGTTTGCTTTCGAGAGGGAAAACGGAATATAGGCACCCTCTGTTGTATTGTTGAGGACATTATTCATATCCAGATTTTTCATACAGGAGCAAAAAGAGAGACAGAGCAGAGAGCTTGTGAAGAAACCCCATGTACAGACATTGAATTAATAGGAAAACTTTGATTCAATCTCATGGATGTGTTTGATCTCTGTGTGTTGTTGATATTATGCTTTTGCATACTTGCTTCTTTTTATGCGTATCTTCTATATGTTGCATATGTGGTTGCATATCAGGTGAGAAACCTGAGGGAGTGAGGGAATGAGTTTCAATTGTTTCTCTGCTTAAGCCAGGAGATTCCTGCATAGAGTGCAGTCGAATTCCTCCGCATAGAGTGCGTTGAGGAGGCTAAACAGTTGAACTTTTGTTCTCTTTTACCCGGAGTTGTGTTGGGTTGTTTGAACCGTGCAGGTGAGTGCAGGTCGGACTGGAGTCTCAGTAGCAAGTCTGAGAAAAGAAAGGTCGGGGTTGTTGTGACTATGGAAGCGCAGAACCTGGAAGACTTCAACACTTGGTAAGTGGTTGAAGGGAGAGCGCAGGTATCGTGCTCGAAGTCTCTAAAGGAGTCGGAGAGAATTCAGCTCAGGAGAAATAGAACCTTTGCTTCGCTTGCACAGGACGAAGCTGGTGCAGCAGAGAACTCTTCAAGAGGAAGAGAATCGACGACTTGAGATTTTTGAGGAGAGTCGTGAAATCCCGCAGACCGTCAGATCGCGGAGGAGTTGCGAGGAGGTTAACTCGCAGGTGCACGAGAGAACCCATCTGCCATCGAATATCGGCATATCGGGGTTGGCGAGTGCAAGATTTGCATGCACATCGAAACCGCGAGTAGCGATTTCCCGATTCTGTGGGAATCGTCGATCATCGGAGGGACAGGTGGCACGAATCCGGAGCATCGGGGTTTTCAGCATTCGGGATTTCCAGCAGTAGGGAAACTTTGTGCCGTGGATCCGCGATCCGCGAAATCCCGAGGTGACGTGGCATCGTGGGGCCCCGGAAGTGAGTGGAGTACAGGTGGCGATATCCCGAGTAGTTGACCGTTGACTATCGGGTTTGGGATTTTGAGTGGCATGTGAATTGTGCGCCCAGGGTTCGCGATAATGCGAACGCCAATTTCCCGATTTGCGAAGTAACCATTGCCGAAGAAGAATTCATGTGGGTGACGAGAACTCCCGAGGGGAGTTGGAAGAACACTATTGTTCTTCGGGCCGAGGTTAGTGAAGGTCCTGGTGAGTGCGGCCGTGCTATCGAGGGCAGGTTGCAACCAAGTGGTATCAGAGCGGGTTGTAGAGTTCTCTTTGTTCAGGTAGCAGAGGGAAGCAGATACATAATGCCGCCCAGAAGAGAAAGGCAGTCTCCTGATCGTGAGGACAGGGATGCCCGAAGAAGGGGTAGGCCAGCGGGGAATCCAGAGATGGAGCGTCAAATACGAGATCTCAGAGCGAGACTCGAAGAGATGGAGACCACCCAGAGGCGTGGAGCTGGTACAGCAAAGTTCAGCGATCCCGAGATTGAAGAGGAAGCTGGACATGACGCCGAAGAGGTTGCAGCATAGGATGCATCAACCGAGAGGTTGATCAGAGCCATTTCGAGGATGAGCTCGAAGACGAAGATGGACATTCTCGTCTATGAGGGAAGTTTAAACGTAGAAGAGTTGTTGGATTGGATCTGAGCACTCGACACCTACTTCGATTACGAAGACATCGAAGAGGATAAGAAAATAAGGCATGTTGTTACGAAGCTGAAGGGACATGCAGCCTTATGGTGGGACGAGCTGCAGGCAGACAGGCGTCACAAAGGCAAACAGAAGATCAAGAGATGGGATCGGATGATCGCCAAGATGAAGGCGAAGTTCATTCCGAGGGATTATCAGATCACTTTGTTCAGGCACATGCAGAACCTGAGACAGAAGATGATGACGGTGAAGGAGTACACCGAGGAATTCTACAGGCTCAATATTCGAGCTGGTCATTGGGAGAGTGATGACGAAAAGGTGGCAAGATACCTGAATGGGTTGAGGTATGAAATTCAGGACGAGTTGAGCATGGTTACCATCCGCACAGTGGAGGATGCGTACCAGATGGCTCTAAAAGCCTAAGAGAAGTTGAGCCGCAAGCAGGGACAGCGAGGGCGAGGCAGAAGACAGCCAAGAGGCAAAGCGGTTGCCCAGAAAGAATTTCAGAAGCCCAAGGAGGATTGGCGAAGACCTCAGGAAAAGGCTGAAAGAGGTGGAACCTCACAGCAGAGGCAGCAAATTGCTGAGCCGAGGAGACAGCAAGATGATCAGCAAGGAGGCTACGCTGATGGCAACACATTTCCTCGTACCCGAGGTAGAGGAAGAGGCAGAGGAGGAATTATCACATGTTTCACGTGTGGTAAAGAAGGTCATAAAGTCGTGGACTGTCCAGAGAGGAAAATGGACGGAGGAAAAGCTCACGCTACTGAGGCGCAGAGGCGTGACGTGGAGGATGAAGACACTGGAAGTGGGAAGTCGCTGACAGTGCACAAGGTTCTTTTGAAACCCGAGAAAGAGGTGGACACAGCTCAAAGATGTCGACTGTTCCGGACGACTTGCAAGACCAAGGGCTGGAAATGCAAGGTCATAGTGGACAGTGGGAGCACCGATAATCTCGTTTCAACCGAGATGGTGTAGAAACTGGAGCTGAAAACGAACAAACACCCGAGTCCATACAAAGTGACATGGCTGCAAAAAGGACACCAGGTATGTGTTACAAAGCAATGCTTGGTCAAATTTAAAATGGGTGATTATAGAGATGAAATTCTGTGTGATGTCATTCCCATGGATGTCTGTCATGTATTATTGGGAAGACCATGGCAGTTTGACAGAAATGTTGTTCATGATGGGAGGATGAACACATATACCTTGGAGAAGGATGGGAAAGCACATACATTGCTTCCGATAAAGGATAAGGAAGTAAAACCAGAAGCTAGTAGCACGATACTTCTCATGAGTGGAAAAGAACTTCTCACAGAGCTGGAGAAGGATGAGGATCCACAATTCTTTGTTGTCAGGAAGCTGAGAATTGTCCTGACAAGCACAAGAGTGGATGACTTGCCGGAAGAGATTCAGGAACTGCTGGGAGAGTTCGCTGATATCATCGTGGACGAACTACCTCGTTCGTTGCCACCAGTGAGGAGTGTGAGTCACCACATTGACCTCATACCCGGAGCAAGTTTTCCAAATAAGGCAGCATACAGGTTGACACCTCAGGAGAACGAAGAGGTCAAAAGGCAGGTACAGGATCTGCAGGATAAGGGACTAGTGAGAGAGTCTTAGTCCATGTGCTGTTCCGACAGTACTGAGTCCGAAAAAGGATGGAGGCTGGAGAATGTGTACAGACTCCAGGGTGATCAATAAAATCACCATCAGGTACAGATTTCCACTGCCGAGAATGGACGACTTGATGGATTGCCTGAGCGGGGCAAATTATTTTTCAAAGATAGATCTCAAGAGCGGATATCATCAGATCCAGATGAGAGAGGGAGATGAATGGAAAACAGCATTCAAAACAAACGAGGGTTTGTACGAATGGCTGGTCATGCCGTTTGGTTTGATAAATGCGCCGAGCACATTTATGCGGCTGATGAATGAAGTCCTGCGGGAATTCATTGGCAAATTTGTGGTTGTATACTTGGACGACATACTGATTTTCAGCAAGACTAGAGCTGAACACTTGAGGCATTTGGACACTGTGATGAGAAGGCTACAGCAGGAGAAGTTGTTGATCAATTTGAAGAAGTGTTCCTTTATGCAGACAGAACTCATATATCTGGGGTTCGTTATTTCGGCTAACGAATTGAAGATGGATCCTGAGAAGGTTGAAGTGATCAGGAATTGGCCATCACCGAGGAATGTTTTTGAGGTGAGGAGCTTTCATGGTTTGGCAATCTTCTACAGAAAATTCATTCGGAATTTTAGTGGAATCAGCGCCGCAATGATGGACACTGTGAAAAAGCAGCATAAGGTTTTCCATTGGACAGCTGAGGCTGAGAAAAGCTTCAATCTGTTGAAGCGGAAGATTACTGAGCAGCCAATTCTGGTGTTGTCGGATTTTCAGAAGACCTTCCAAGTGAAGTGTGATGCCAGTGGGTATGTTGTTGGAGGGGTTTTAAGTCAGGATGACAGACCTGTGGCATACTACAGCGAGAAGCTGGATGATGCAAAGCTGAAGTACTCCACGTACGATAAGGAGTTCTATGCCATCATACAGGCATTGAAAAAGTGGAGGCATTATCTCATACCCAAGGAATTTGTTCTATACAGCGATAATCACGCATTGCAGTTCGTGAGTCAACAAGAGAAGTTGAATCAGAAGCATGCGAAGTGGGTAGAGTATATGCATAATTTCACATTCGTGATAAAGCACATTTCAGGAACTGCAAACAAGGTAGCTGATGCCTTAAGCAGGAAGTGTTTGTTGCTGCAGGAATTCAGGGTCAAGACTTTGGGCTTTGAAAATCTGAAAGATATGTATGCAGGTGATGCAGACTTTGGCGAGGCATACGAGGCAGCCGAGAACCCAGTTCTCAGGGATAGGAGCCCGTGGATTGACTTTATGATCCAGGATGGATTGCTGTTTCGGGGCAATCAATTGTGCATTCCAGATTGCTCTATGAGAGAGAATTTGGTGAAGGAGAAGCACAGTGGAGGCTTAGCAGGTCATTTTGGGCATGACAAAACATTCGCCAAGATGAGAGAATCTTATTATTGGTCGAGCATGCACGTAGATGTTAAGCGGTTTGTTGACAGGTGTCGAATATGTCAACACGCGAAAGGTCGAAAGCAGAACACAGGGTTCTATCAGCCGTTACCCATACCTGAGAGGCCATGGGAGGCGATTAGCATGGACTTTGTGTTAGGGTTACCGAGAACACAGCGAGGCGTGGATTCCATTTTTGTGGTGGTGGACAGGTTTTCGAAGATGGCACATTTCATTCCGTGTCATAAGACCAGCGATGCGACACACATCGCGAACTTGTTTTTCAAAGAGATCGTGTGATTGCATGGATTGCCGAGGAGCATAGTCTCGGATCGGGATAAGAAATTCATAGGTCATTTTTGGAGGACGCTATGGAAGAAGCTAGGGACTGAATTAGCTTTCAGTTCTGCTTACCATCCGCAGACAGATGGCAGACAGAAGTAGTCAACAGAAGCTTAGGGGATCTGTTGAGAAGCCCGGTGACTGAGCATCACAGCAGTTGGGATCAGATCCTACCACAGGCAGAATTTGCGTACAACGATTCGGTGAATCGGAGTACAGGTAAGAGCCCATTTCAGATTTTGTATGGGACACAGCCGAGAGGAGTTTCTGAACTCAGGGAGTCAGAACAGGCTAAAACTAGCAGCACGAGAGCTGAGGAATTCGCTGAGGCAATGCAGGAACTTCACACGCAGGTGAAGCAGCGATTGCAGAGATCGAATCAGGAATATAAGCGCAGAGCCGATCAAAGAAAGAGACAGCTTCAGTTTGAAGTTGGGGACATGGTTCTCGCGCACTTGAGGAAGGAAAGGTTCCCGAGAGGAACATATAACAAGCTCAAGATGAAGAAAATTGGGCCGTGTAAAGTCCTGAAGAAGTTTGGCGAGAATGCATATGAGCTTGAGTTGCCAGAGGGCATCGGGATATCTCCGATTTTCAACATTTCGGATTTATACCCATATAAGGCCGACGAAGCAGGTACTGGAACTGAGGAACCAGTGATCCAATGGTAGAAGCAATTGCCAGTGGCACAGAATCCCGAGATGGAGTACATACTGGATAAAAGAGTTGGAAAGAAGACCAGGAGAAAGCAATATTTTGAATACCTGGTAAAGTGGAAGAACCACCCAGTGGAGGATGCTAGCTGGGAGACAGAAGCAGTTATACAGAAGCACGGGCATAGTGTGCGGGAGCTCATGGACAGGAGCCCATGAAATCTTTTGAGCCGAGGAGTATGATGCAGGAGCATCTACGACTTCATCAAGCGAGCCAGCGCGTGGAGAAAAGAACATACAGCTGGACAGTGCCAGCACATATATTTTTGAAACACTTTGGAAAGATTGTTGCGCCGCCATTTAACTGTAGGCATTCAAAGCTGAGCGCACTTGTATTATGTTATAGATAGGAAGGCATTTAATAGTTTTAATGCTGTTAGATAGGAATTAACTGTAGATTAGATAGTTTTCTTTCGAGAGGGAAAACGGAATATAGGCACCCTCTGTTGTATTGTTGAGGACATTATTCATATCCAGATTTTTCATACAGGAGCAAAAAGAGAGACAGAGCAGAGATCTTGTGAAGAAACCCCATGTACAGACATTGAATTAATAGGAAAACTTTGATTCAATCTCATGGATGTGTTTGATCTCTGTGTGTTGTTGATATTATGCTTTTGCATACTTGCTTCTTTTTATGCGTATCTTCTATATGCTGCATATGTGGTTGCATATCAGGTGAGAAACCTGAGGGAGTGAGGGAATGAGTTTCAATTGTTTCTATGCTTAAGCCAGGAGATTCCTGCATAGAGTGCAGTCGAATTCCTCCGCATAGAGTGCGTTGAGGAGGCTAAACAGTTGAACTTTTGTTCTCTTTTTCCCGGAGCTGTGTTGGGTTGTTTGAACCGTGCAGGTGAGTGCAGGTCGGACTG
>ML777827.1:4719-39317 GCA_009831015.1 Picea engelmannii | reverse complement strand
GAGATTCCTGCATAGAGTGCAGTCGAATTCCTCCGCATAGAGTGCGTTGAGGAGGCTAAACAGTTGAACTTTTGTTCTCTTTTTCCCGGAGCTGTGTTGGGTTGTTTGAACCGTGCAGGTGAGTGCAGGTCGGACTGGAGTCTCAGTAGCAAGTCTGAGAAAAGAAAGGCCGAGGTTGCTGTGACTGTGGAAGCGCAGAACCTGGAAGACTTCAACACTTGGTAAGTGGTTGAAGGGAGAGCGCAGGTATCGTGCTCGAAGTCTCTAAAGGAGTCGGAGAGAATTCAGCTCAGGAGAAATAGAACCTTTGCTTCGCTTGCACAGGACGAAGCTGGTGCAGCAGAGAACTCTTCAAGAGGAAGAGAATCGACGACTTGAGATTGTTGAGGAGAGTCGCGAAATCCCGCAGACCGTCAGATCGCGGAGGAGTTGCGAGGAGGTTAACTCGCAGGTGCACGAGAGAACCCATCTTCCATCGAATATCGGCATATCGGGGTTGGCGAGTGCAAGAGTTGCATGCACGTCGAAACCGCGAGTAGCGATTTCCCGATTCTGTGGGAACCATCGATCATCGGAGGGACAGGTGGCACGAATCCGGAGCATCGGGGTTTTCGGCATTCGGGATTTCCAGCAGTAGGGAAACTTTGTGCCGTGGATCCGCGATCCGCGAAATCTCGAGGTGACGTGGCATCGTGGGGCCCCGGAAGTGAGTGGAGTACAGGTGGCGATATCCCGAGTAGTTGACCGTTGACTATCGGGTTCGAGATTTTGAGTGGCATGTGAATTGTGCGCCCAGGGTTCGCGATAGTGCGAACGCCGATTTCCCGATTTGCGAAGTAACCATTGCCGAAGAAGAAGTCCTGTGGGTGACGAGAACTCCCGAGGGGAGTTGGAAGAACACTATTGTTCTTCGAGCCGAGGTTAGTGAAGGTCCTGGTGAGTGCGGCCGTGCTATCGAGGGCAGGTTGCAACCACAAACTCACCAAGCAAGAGTTAGAGGAAGATCTTTATACCTTTTAGTTTCCCTCTTATTGCACCAATATCTAAGAGCCTCCTCTATAGAATTTTCATTCAAAGCAATGTTTCAAGCATGTTATTCATTCTACCTCATTCCAAACACGATTGGTATATTAGAAAGACATAATAAGATGTAGGTTCGTTTCATTCTCTTGTTTACAGAGGTTGCACCATCCAGGACCTAATAAATTGCTCTTATGTAGAATATCCCATGTTAAAGCTTTGTTATTCAAAAGAATCCACATAAATATTTTGGATTTTCCTGGACATTTGAATTTCTAGACTTGTTTCCACCACTATACCTAAAGGTTCTCCCTTCCCTCCACTTAAATCACATCACATTTAAAAACTTATAAAAAAAAATACCTTTTTGGTTATGGTTAAGATTCACAACGAGGAATCCATCAATTTTTAATTTTTTTTAAATAATAACTAATTTTAAAAACATCAAAAATGTTAAAAAAAAATGAGAAATGAGAAATGAGAAAAATATTTTAAAAATTAAATGAAATTGAGAAATTAAAAAATTAAAAGATATTGAATGGGAGGGAAATTTTAACAATTTCCCCTACCTATGCCCTCTCCTTCATTCCCCTCCCTTTAGAAAAAAAAAAAACTAAAATTTGAAAAATCAAACCAACAAAAATGGAAACTTTAAAAATTCTAAACAAAATATTTTAAAAAAAACTTAGAGGAAGAAAATAAATAAATAATGAACAAAAAATAATCCAAAAATGAATAAAAAAAATCAAAATAACAAATAAATAAATAAAATTGTGAAGTGGTGGGCAATAAAGAGGGGAGGAATTCCCGAAATCACCCCACCCCTTTCCCTCCTCTCCCTACCTCGTTTCCCATCCCCTCCCTCCCTCATCACTCATCCTCTCGCTACTCCCTCCTTTCCCTACTCCACCACCTATCCCCCTTCCTCCTCCTCTTTTGTGCGCCCACCTACCCTCCACCTCTTCCTCTTACTCCTCCTTCTCCTACTGACTCACCCCCACACCTCCTCCCACCCTCTGCCCTTTGTCATCACTCAAGTAGTGGAGGGAAAGGTGGATATGGGAGGGCGGGTGGGTATAAACCCATTGCTAAATGGGTGGAGGAAGGGTGGAGATGGGAGGACATACAAGTGTAAACTTGTCACTCAAGGGGTGGAGGGTGGGTAGAGACCGGAGGATGGGTGAATGAGGAGAAGGAGGAGGATATGGGGATGGGTGGTTGGGGAGGGAGAGGGAGAGGATGGAGGGGATGGGAAATGAAGGAGGGAGGGGAGGGAAAGGGGAAAGGAAATTAAGAGAATCGCATTGCACCCTACCCCCAAGCCCTTCCCAATTTGTTTTTGTTTTGGTTGTTGTTTTTACAAGCTTGTTTAAAAGTATTTTTAATTTGTTTTTAAAAAATAATTATAATTTAGAAAAACAATAGGCAAATTTTTTTATGCTTTCTTTCTCAATTTCTCAATTTCTCAATTTTGATTTTTTCAACTGCTATTTTTATAACATTTTTTTGAATGCAAAAAAATGGTTTAGTGCAACATCATATGTGGAAAAAATGTCAAATAAGCCTCAACAACCTTTGAAAGAGTTGTTTGGAGATGATCATTTTGGAAAACTTACATACATACAAGTCCCAATGGAAGAGCAAACTAAAGGCTAAGAAGAAAGTCAAGCTCTTGAAAATAACGTTGTACCCATTGAAAATGATGAACTTGGCATTATATTATTGATTAGTTTTAATATGTCCTTGAAGAACATGCTGAAATGAACATATTATTGATTACTTATATTTGTAAAATAAATATCTATATATTGTAATTTTATGATGGATATTTGCAATACATTCTTTACCGTGTTATATGGTTTACTTTTTGGCTTTCATTTTTATGTGAATTGCTTTACTGAAAATAGCATTAAATATTTTCAACTGTATACTTGAAATATATAAGAATATGTGGGAAAAAAAAACCTATTTTCCAATCTTGACCATAAAAATGTTTTATTTGACATAATATTTTAAACAAAAAGTTTCTAAAATGTACATTGTCTTATTATAACTATATTTAGGTTTTTTTGTTAAATATTTAAAAGTAATGTAATTAGCTATAGCTATCAACTATGCATTGAAGTTGAGTTAAAAAAGTGTTTAAAAACAATATTTTATAATGTATTTAAAATGTATAGCATTATGACAATACGAGAACCTAGAGAAACTGCAAGGTAGGGTTTGACAGTCGTGGTCTCAGCAGCGAACAAAATGGTTACCAAAGGGGGTGGGAGTGGAACCCTGTAGCACACCCACAACAGGCAATAAAAAAATTTGTTTTTCTTAAAGGACATAATCTCCATTCATGGTTCCTAATTTGGAAGGTTATGGAACCAATCCAACCTCTTGGTCAAGGATCTCTGATTTTGAATCCAAACCATTCTCTGATACCTTGATGGTCTCATTCTATAGTTAAACCCAGAACCTTTTGGTTCTTGGTGTAGGTTTAAGGGCACCCGCGACCTTCCCTTTCGCACTACTGAGAAAACTCAGAGTGTCGGGCTTTAGCTCCTTTTGTTTCACAAGCCCCCTCTTGATATGACCTTGGCGATGACCACGCGATTGTGGGCACGGCCACAAGTGGTTTGGAGTCAAACTACTTTTGGGCCCGCAATGCTCTTACAACCTCCACGTGTCCTCTTGATGAAACCACGGTTTGAATTGTGGTCTACCCTCAATATATTAAACTCCTTGCAACTCCTATCCCCGCAATGCTATGGGATCTTCTATCTCACGATCTTGACGATAATGGATAAATCGACGATTCAGATCTATGCCTCTCGGATCTATGGACCAGTTCTTCTCCCTCGAATCAGCAGTTGAGATCTCTTCGCAATTCCGGACTCCGGGAATTTGAAATCTCAAACCCAACTTCCTTCTGCACTTCAATCCTCCGAAGTTGACGATCTACAGACACCTATCCTACTCAATCAACGGTCCTGCCTTCATTTCAGGTGGTTGACCTTTCAACCCAGATCAATGGTCCTATGGCCCTCTTCTCAATCGGTGGTCGATATATCCTTCGAGTCTCTGGACTTCTGAGATCTCAAATCTCAAACCTCTTTTTCCCTAATGGATTTTACCCGAAGTCTAAGATCCACTGACGCGTGTCTTCCCTGAATCGAACGATTGAGGATTACTTTGGGACTTTACCCAGAGTGTATGGATCTACGCCACATTCCTCTTAGATCTGTCAGCTATAAATCACTTTGGGACTTTACCCAGAGTTCACAGATTCGCGCCACGTCTCCCTTAGATTTCACTATCCAAATATTTCTTCGGGTCTTCACGCTTCGGCGATCTTAGTTCTCAAACAGAAAACCCACTTCAGCTTTTCCCCAGAGTTCGAGATCTGTTGACAAGTGTCTCCTCATAGATCAACGACTCACGACTCTTCATCTCTTCTATCTTTGGGTGTTTCAACACTTCAACCTCCGCTTTCCTCTAGATATTTCGACCTGCTAACACGTACCCTCCTGGATTCAACGGTCCAGATCTCCTCTCTCACGAATCGGGATTTCGCGTTTCGTGACTTTGGAGGTTGGCTTACCTCTGTCTCCCTGATTCCTGATATTCACCTGCGTCAAATAAATGGTCAAGAAGGGTCCCGATAGATCCTTAGATCTACGGTCCAGATCACGTCGCAACTTCGGGTTTCGTGAGTTTAGTCGCGCCAATGTGCGAGTCACCCGATGTGCGATCTTGCGAAGCCTGAAGGAGTTGAGGCATTAATGCCTGTGCCCCTTCTTCAAATCTAGCGGTCGCGACAGAACCTGGGTCCTCCCGAACGGATATCATCTGTTCATCTTCTAAATGAAAGGATATTCCCTTTCGATACTTGAACCTCATTGTTCTTCCTGAGCTTCATCATTTATGAAGGATTTAAGAGCGTTGTTCTCTTTCTCCTGGGCTTAACACTTAGAAGGATCTTCCTCACTATTCTTAACCTCCTTTATCAAGTCTAGAACTTAAGTGGTTCTCAATCTCTGCTTGCCTCGCTGAGAACCTGGGCATACCTGCACTACCCCTCCTGAGCTTAACAAACTCCGCCCTCCAAGGGACTCAGAATGATTAGGAGGGTCGACATGCATACATGAAACTGTACCTAAGGTCGATGAAATCACACTTCGTGGCTCTGGCTTAAGCCACCACAGAACGCAAGCATCGATGAGTATAAAAACACATCAAATTCATATAATTTCCTACTTGCCTAATTACACAATCAAGTAGGAATAAAGGGGATACAGTATAATCATTAAGAGAATATATCCATCCCTGCAACATTCATAGGATATCCAACTTTAATTCACAGTACCACTTAAATACACAAGATATGTGAATACTTATCTATTACAGGTGGTATCCAACTAACTGACTGTGGGTGTTCGTCCTTCCACCCTACCATATTCTCAGAGGCATTCAATCTTAGCACTCTGGCCACCCCCGTGCCAAGCCATGATATCACTAGGGAACTCTCACAGTTCTCAAAGGTTCTTTCTCTGTTCAGCTTCTGCTTGGGTTTGTTCTTTGCAACATTCAGATATTTCTCTCTGTTATGGCCTCGGCGAGGTTTTTCAGATGATCACTCAACATCAATATCACGTCCTTCTATTCCTTATCCCCTCGAGAGCTTCGTGCATCTCCTTTTCAATCTTGCGCGCTCATCTGTTATCTCCTCTTTGGTTGTCCGTGTGTATCTATCTTACCTTCCTTCTTTTGGAAGGGTCCCAACCCGTCACATTCATTCTGTTAGAAGGAATCTTGGGTCTGCAGGTCTCTATGGTACTTCGAGTTGACATTCTACAGCTAGACCATGCTCCCATTCTTGGGGGTGGTTGATAATTCAACCACCGGTCCTTTCTTCATTAACTGATTTCTCTCCTTGGGATCTGAAGGAGGTTTTTCATCTTCATCAAGGGAAATTTGGGGTTATTTGATATTATGAAACCTCTCGTATAGTTTTCACATTCTTCCTCTAGTGATATCATGGCCATTACTTTTAAGGCTTCACCCCCACAGTCAGTTATTGGCAACCCAAACAATAATACATTTACATTGTCCAAGACCCCTTTGCTTCCTGCACTTTCAAATTCAATCAGCCAGACAAATTGTTAGTTTCCCATGCACATATATTTTATTACACCTTTATAACGTCGTCACAAACAATTTTAGAGTTGTGCATACTAACAATCAATTTCACTTTCTCAAAAAGGGAAATACCATTCCTTGCAGTTTGGCTTAGCAAGAAATCGGTTTTCATTATGGGCTTACAATACTGCCATATGCAAGACCCTTTTTCTCCCTGCAATTCATTCTTTTCATAGCCAAACAAACTGTTAGTCTCTCATGCATCCATGTATATATACATCTATATTCAAAACCATGCATACTAACAATTCATCGCATCTATATAAACATAAAAAGGGAATCCCATTCCTTACCTATGTCCCATTTCAACATACCACACCTTTCAAAATGCAATTCAACATTTCAAAGGATTTAACAAACGTGCTAGTATTCATAGCCACATTCATACCCAATGCACTCTTGCATTGATTTCAAGTTTGTCACACTTTATGACAAGTTCTTGACCATGGTGTGTTGGAATTTATCCAACCCCTTCACCACATGGATTATTCATTTTCATTCTGGTGCAGACCCCCCTTCTCTCCAAGGGTTGCACAACCTCCCGGTATAGTATCTTCTCAAGACTAAATTGAAACAGTCTTTGACTCCCTGTTGGAACCTCTAAGAAACAGTTCACAGGTCTCTTTAAAAAAAACAAATTGCCCGTGTGAACAAGCACTAAGCGCAAGTCTCCTCCACGTGACCATGCCTTGTGACCACGCGCCTATCTGAAAAGGCACGTCGCAATTTCACGTATTGGCTATATGAGTCAACCGACTCTCCGATCTTTGAACTCCCAAGTTCCGAAATTTTGATAAGGGCCTAGAGCATGCTAGCTCCTCCTTTATCCTCCATCCATATGACCCTTCACTATGACCTGGGGCCAATCCTTTCGAGTGCGTCAGGATTTTACGTATTGGGAACTCCCGATGCAATTCACTTCCATTCTCCCAATACTCTGATACCCGAAATTGTGAAATATTTGCATCATATCAACGCTCCACACTAGCTCTCCAGCCAACGGCTATGATCAAGTCGTGATTTCACGTTTCGCGAATTCTCACAACTCATCCCTTTGACCTTTCCACTCTGTCAGTCAGTGAAATGTTGATCTCTTTCCTCGTGTCCCCTTTCAAGGGACGGTCCCGATGAGTTCGGGATTTCGCGTTTTGGGGTTTTACAAATTTCACTCTTCTTCTTCCAAATCTTCTAGTTTTGTGAAATTCCGATAATTCCTCGTGACTAACCAGTGCGCTACTTCTCTGAGATCTAATGGCTTGAAATATTTTGTCTCCTCTTGAATGGATCTTGAAATCGATCTAACAACTGAGATCAGTTTCCTTACGATGAACAGTTTGCGTTCATATCCTCTGTCGGGTTCTCGATTAACTTGATTTGATTAGGGTTTTCTTTCACGATCTTCACGATCTTGATCTGTAGTTGATCGAAGGGATTTATATGATTTCTTAGTAAAGGTTTTTGACCCCTTTTTTTTTTAGTCAACATATATCATTTGGTTCAGATGCTCCTGCATCATACAATCAGTATTCACTACCAAAGGTTCACACCTCCATCATTCAGGTTCTCCTTCCCAAATCATACCCTACTTGGGTATCCATGGCATACAACTTCCCTTTCAAAATTGTGTGCATGACATTAGACAATAAGATATTTCAGAAAGAATTCTTACCCAATCTTTTCATACATGTTCTTGGCTGCTAGCACCCTCTTTCTGATTTTTACCTCATCAGTAGTGCTTTTAGGGGAATTCTTACAGTCATGTCAATAATATTTTGACCGCAAACTTCCCACAGTCATCCTCTACTTTAGGTTGTCCATCATTGGCAATTATCTTCCTCAATAGTTCCAATTCCTTTCTATGCACAACATGCATCATTATAATCACAATTACATTAGTTGTAACATCAGATAAGGTGCATGTATCATAATATTCAAATCCATAAAACATCTTCAAAATGTCGTAGTATATCTTTATGCACTTCATCACATTATCTTCAAGGGTCTCCATGAATGCAATACAGACAATTCTCAAATGTTTCTGCAATAATACAATCATCATCACTTATGATGTCAAAAACATTTACTTTCATTAGTAAATCATCTTTCTCATTCCATAGGAAACATAACACATAGCAAGAAGGGAGTTAGGGAGTCTCCCCTTCTTCCAATTCTTTTTACACCGCCTGATACTTTTCAGCCCAGCTGAGTTATCTCTAAAGGCTTCACTTCCTTTTCTTAACATGGCTTTAACCAAGCTTTCATTAGTATCCTATTCATTACATGATGCTTTCAAAATGTAATCCAGGATTCTTATATATAGACAGGCTTTGTAGCCCATTGCCCAACCTTCAACAATTATTAGGATTGTGACTATGTTCTTCTGACAGAGTCCTTACATAGTTTCTTTACAAGGAACTCCCTCTGCATGCAACTTCTTTATTGCACTTCCACCACTACCTGTGATGGACTCAGCCTTGAGTTAGATTTAGTTGTTTGCCAAATATTCCTTAAGAAACATAAACGTGTGTCTTGGTCAGGTACCCAAATTATGTATCCATACATATTTTGGTTTGTTAACTTACTTCCATGATGTACTTAACCATATTCATATTCATCAGCTTGTGTGTAGTTTCCATAGGTATAATTCATATCCTACATACATCTCTACTTTAAAATCAGTCAACTCATGATTGTTTACAATCATCCTCATGTGATCCTCAAATGCATAATCATTTGCCTCTTATTATGACAATAAAGCATCCTTGCTCATTTACTCTCTTACCTATTTTCATTGGTTTTTCTTGGGGAGATGGAGCACATTCCCCTTAATCTATCATTCAAAAAAAAACTTTCATGACTCTTCAAAATGGAGTCAACCATGCAACCATGGTATTCTACTACTATTCATTCAATCTTGGCAAGTGTTAAGCTTGCCTCACATTTCACTCATCAGGGAAACCATATTGGGCCTTTAGTATACGTATACTCTTACATCATACATGTGCATCACTCGCACATTTGATATCATTCATATCTAACCGATATTAATATTAGGCTTCATATCAAGAATCTTCTCAATGCATTAGATCCTTGCACTCAAGTATACACACACAACTAAGTATTCATCACACTAACTTAGTTTTATCATTAGTGTTATTTTAGTTAGAGATTATAGTCGCTTACATTACTAATCTCACAGTTATAACTCATACTGGTGTTCCCTTCTCTTTATAGCAATGACCAACCAGGGTCACTTTCCCTTTTATACTATAGCAGCTGGCAAGAAAACTTTCTTGTATCAGCTTCTATAGGACTTTACTCATCTCACCTTTCCTATGGTCATGAGGAGTTATATACTCCGAGTTTAATATAAAGAATTAATTATACTGCCAAGGATCCTACCTAATTCTATCATATTCCTTTAAGCCCACAAAGGTATTAACCATTATATAACCAGCCATCATCAGTGCCTGAGGTTCCAACTGCCCATGCTTAGAGGCAGTGTCACGGACATTAGGTCATCCTCCTTTCGGGCTTCAGTTACCCTTGACAGAACCCTACCACCTTTAGCTATCCACATTCAAGTCTTATTATCAATGTTAATTAGCATATCCCTAATCAGGTAAGAGTAGTCATCACTTGACAAGGGTTAAATAAATTGTTCTGCTGAAATTCAACAAGAATTCCCAAAATCACAGGTTCAATCTGCAGTCCTTTTTCCTCGAGTAAATGCAGATAACAGTACCTCTTTATGTGACTCTCACATGAGCCCAAGCAAGCCAAGTGTTGTAACCATGCTCTAATACCAATTTGTAACACACCCACGATGGGGAATAAAATTTTTTGTTTTTCTTAAAGGACAGAATCTCCATTCATGGTTCCTAATTTGGAAGGTCAGGGAACAAGTCCAACCTCTTGGTCAAGGATCTCTGATTCTGAAGAAAAACCATTCTCGGAGACCTTGATGGTCTCGTTCTATAGTTAAATGCAGAACCTTTTAGTTCTTGGTGCAGGTTTAAGGGCACCCACGACCTTCCCTTTCACCCTACTGAGAAAACTCAGAGTGTCGGGCGTTAGCTCCTTTTATTTAACAAGCCCCCTCTTGATATGACCTTGGCGATGACCACGTGATTATGAGCATGGCCACAAGCGGTTTGGAGTCAACCTACTTTTTGGCCTGCAATGCTCTTACAACCTCCATGTGTCCTCTTCACGAAACCATGGTTTGAATTGCAGTATGCCCTCAATATTTTAAACTCCTCGCAAATATTGTCCCCGCAATGCTATGGGATCATCGATCTCATGATCTTGACGATAACGGCTAAATCAATGATTCAGATATGCGCCTCTCGGATCTATGGACCAGGTCTTCTCCCTCGAATCAACAGTCGAGATCTCTTCGCAATTCTGGACTCCAGGAATTTGAAATCTCAAACCTAGCTTCCTTCCACACATCATTCCTCTGGAGTTGACGATCTATAGACACATGTCCTACTCAATCAATGGTCCTGCCTTCATTCAGGGTGGTTGACCTTTCAACCCAGATCAACAGTCCTACGGCCCTCTTCTCAATCGACAGTTGAGATCTCCTCCGAGTCTTTGGACTTCTAAGATATCAAATCTCAAACATCTTTTTCCCTAATGGATTTTACCTAGAGTCTAACATCCACTGACGTGTGTCTTCCCCGAATCCAATGATCGAGGATTACTTCGGGACTTTACCCGAAGTGTATAGATCTACGCCACATTCCTCTTAGTTCCGGCAGCTACAAATCACTTCGGGACTTTACCCGGAGTTCATGGATTCGTGCCACGTCTCCCTTAGATATCACTATCCAAATATTTCTTCGGTTCTTCACGCTTCGGCGATCTCAGTTCTCAAACTGAAAACCCACTTCATCTTTTCCCTAGAGTTCGAGATCTGTTGACAAGTGTCTCCTCACAGATCAATGACTCACGGCTCTTTGTCTCTTTCGGCTTTGGATGTTTCAACACTTCAACCTCTCCCTTCCTCTAGATCTTTCAACCTGCTAACACGTACCCTCCTGGATTCAACGGTCTAGATCTCCTCTCTCCCAAATCGGGATTTCGCATTTTGCAACTTTGGAGGTTGGCTTAACTATGTCTCCCTGATTCTCGATATTCACCTACGTCAAATCAATGGTCAAGAAGGGTCCCGATAGATCCTTAGATCTACGGTCTAGATCATGTCGCAACTTCAGGTTTCGGGAGTTTAGTCGCGCCAACATGTGAATCACCCGATGTGCGATCTTGCGAAGCCTGAGGGATTCTAGGCGTTAACGCTTGCGCCCCTTCTTCAAATCTAATGGTTGTGATAGACCCTGGTTCCTCCCAAATGGATCTCATCTATTCATCCTCTAAATTAAAGGATATTCCTTTCGATACTTGAACCTCACTATTCTTCCTGAGATTTGTCAGTTATGAAGGATTTAAGAGCGTTGTGATCTTTCTCCTAGGCTTAACACTTAGAAGGGTCTTCTGCACTATTCTTGTGCTCCTTCATCAAGTCTAGAACTTAAGTGGTTCTCGGTCTCTGCTTCCCTCGCAGAGAGCCTGTGCATACCTTCACTACCCCTTTTGATCTTAACCAAATCTGTCCTCCAAGGGACTCAAAATGATTAGGAGGGTCGACATGCATACATGAAACTGTACCTAAGGTCGACGAACTCATAGTTTGTGGCTCTAGCTTAAGCCACCACAGAACACAAGCATTGATGAGTATAAAAACACATCCAATTCATACAATTTCCTACTTTCCTAATTACACAATTAAGTAGTAATAAATGGGATATAGTATAATCATTAAGCGATTATATCCATCCCTGCAACATTCATAGGATATCCAACTTTAATTCACAGTACCACTTAAATACACAAGATATGCGAATACTTATATATTACAGGTGGTAGCCAACTAACTGACCGTGGGTGTTCATCCTTCCACCCTACCATAGGCTCAAAGGCATTTAATATTAGCACTCTGGCCACCCCCGTGCCAAGCCATGATATCACTAGGGAACTCTCGTAGTTCTCAAGGGTTATTTCTATGTTCAGCTTCTGCTCAGGTTTTGTTCTTTGTAACATTCAGATATTTCTCTCTGTTATGGCCTCGACGAGATTTATCAGATGCTCACTCAGCATCGAGCTTGCGGCCTTCTATTCCTTATCCCCTGAAGAGCTTCGTGTATCTCCTTTTTGAGATTGTGTGCCTGTCTGGTATCTCCTCTCTGGTTGTCTGTGTGTATCTATCTTACCTTCCTTCTTTTGGAAGGTTCCTGACCCATCACGTTCCTTCTGTCATAAGGAAGCTCGGGTATGCAGGTCTCTATGGTACTTTGGGCTGACATTCTACAGCTAGACCATGCTCCCATTCATGGGGGTGGTTGATAATTCAACCACTGGTCCTTTCTTCATTAACTGATTTCTCTCCTTGGGATCTGAAGGAGGTTTTTCATCCTCATCAAGGGAAATTTGGGGTTATTTTATATTATGAAACCTCTCGTATAGTTTTCACATTATTCCACTAGTGATATCACGGCCAGTACTTTCAAGGCTTCACCCCCACAGTCAGTTATTGGCAACCCAAACAATAATACATTTACATTTTCCACATGCCTTAGTATGGTAATCCTATTTTATGATTAAGTTACAAACTAGGGGAAACAGGGTGTTACAAACCCCCTCATACAAGTAGGTAGTGGTGGACAAGGGGAAAGTCCCATGAGGCATTGGTTTCAAAGAACTGCTGACAAGCACCTCAGGATCAGGATCAGAAAATAATCAGGAGACAAACCAGGAAAAAAGGGATCGTGTGGGAGAAGAAGTCAGAGAAGCCCAGAAGGATGCACAGGAACCAACGAACCCTAGTGGGGCAGATGGGCGCAACCCATGTAATCCTAAAATAGCACTGATACCCAAGGTTATACTATAATACCCACAAACACAACCCTATCGGGACCAGATGAAGATGCATGCACTAATCTACAAGTTCATGGGTTTGTGGCCCACAAAAAGAACGTTGCACAACTGGATAAAATATCAATGGAAGCCAAGCAAAGAAGTGGAACTCCACCTGGGATTGAAAGGATTCTTCATAGTAGTCTTCATGAACTTGGAGGATGGGGATAAAGTCTTTGAGGGGGGGGCATACTTCCATGCTTCAACAGGGTTGTACATGCGACCGTGGAAGGAAAACTTCTCCCCAGAGAAAGAAACCTTTAAAAATGTCCTAGTCTAGTTGAGGTTTTACTCCCTACTGCTATACTACTGGTTGCCATCCACCTTCGAAGCAATCGGGAACAAGCTTGGAAAATATGTTAAGACATCGGAAGCAACCCTAAAAGGGAGATATACATCCTATGCAAGAATCTGCATAGAGATGGATGTTTCGAGGGCGCTCCCAGAAGCCATAAGCCTGGAATTTAGGGATGAGGAATGGATACAAAGCATCAACTATGAGCAGATCTCATTTAGATGCATAATATGCCATGAACAAGGACACCTAATTAGAGAATGTCCTCTCAATAAAAAAAAAGAAATGAAAAACACCAAAACATAGCAGGATGAGGACGGGTTTGTAAAATTGAACCACAGAAACAGAGAAAACAAGAAGCAAAGAAAAGCCCCACCAGGAAGCAATCCGGAAGCCGGGACTAGACCAGAAGGACGAGACAAATTCAACCAAGGGGAAGAAGGAGGAAAGGAAAATACAAAATATAGAGGAGCTAGGGAACAAGCAACTCATGAGAACACAGAAATTCCAAGCAATAAGAGGGAATAGGGAGGTAGCGCAAGTCCTATGGAAGGAGGAAACAAAGATACCAACACCCCAATGTAGGAGGCAGACGGAGACTCAGAGATGACACCAAGCGAGGTAGACACGGAAGATCTTGATTTCAAAGACATTGTGGAAAGGGAAGGAATCGATCTCCCAGACATATTGGAGCAATGGAAAAGGCAAGGAGTAGACAATGTGACAGTGGAGAAACTAGAGCGCATCCAATACTTCTTCCTTCTAAGGGAGGAAGAAAAATCTAGAGGGATCAAGCACATGCATGGCGATATAGGACACCTGGGAATCAAAGCAGACGAGGGACAACCACAGCTTTCACCCAAGCAGACGAGGTGAAAGAAAGGCAAGAAATCAAATAGCGTAGCCCTACAAGAACTAATAGCCTTGCTGATAAACTCAGGTAATATCACAAAGCTCTTTCCCAAGTCCTCCCCACATGTTTAAATGAAGATTATAACATGGAATATAAGAGCCCTAAACAGTCCCCAAAAGCAAATAATCCTTAAAAATAAACTGAGGAAGGAACAACCTGACCTCTGTTTCATCCAAGAGACAAAATGCACTGTAGACATAATGGAAACAATCAGCAAAAAACAATGTCCAGTAAGTACAATATGTTGGATTTCAAAGGCCAACAGATGGTAGGTGGTATCCTCACCTTTTGGAACCCACAATCGATGAACCTACTAGCAGTCAAAGCCACGAGACACACACTTTCATTTAACATGAAAATTATAGGTAACATGGAGGTGGTTCTATGCACGAATGTGTACGGTCCCCAGTTGTTGGAGGAAAAAAGGAGGATGCTCCTAGACCTAGAAAATCTAAAGGCCTGATTCAGCAACCTCCACTGGATCCTAGCAGGGGACTTCAACATCATTACAACACTTGCGAAGAAAAAAGGGGGCACCAGGAGACTAGATAGAGATGCAGAGGATTTCTCATCTTTCATTAATACAATGGAGATGGTGGACATAAGAACCAGCAATGGCCAGTTCACCTGGAATAACAAACAAATAAATCACCACCAAGTAGATACAAGGCTATACCAATTCCTGGTGTCAGAATCCATCATCCTACAAGGACTAACCTTAGATTGCAGCATCCTTGCATGGGGGGGGTCAGACCATTAGCCATTTCAATTGGAAGCAAACTTCCAAACCACTCCGAAGAACAAACCTTTTAGATTTGAGAAATTATGGATCGAACACCCCACCTTCAAGGAGAACATCAACCAATGGTGGTGGGCGGAACTACCGGAGAAAGGGACCAAGATTTTCAATATTTATAAGAAACTCAAGTACATCAAACATAAACTCAAGGAGTGGAACAAGGAAATCTTTGGAAACATAAACCAAGGAAAAAAAAATATCGAGGACAGAATGAGGATACTTCAGGAACTCTGCATAGACGAGGGGTACACAGAAGATCGGAAAAAATAAGAGATCCAAATGAAACAGGAATGGGAAGAAAGATGCCAACAGGAAGAAACTCTATGGCGCCAAAATTCCAGAATCAGGTGGCTAAAGGAAGGGGAATGGAATACCAAGTTTTTCATAGAACAACCATTGCAAGAAGAACCCACAAAAAAATCCTAAAAATTAGGGATCAGGATGGGATCGAAAGAGTATCCTACAAGGAAATTGAATATACATTGGTTAATCACTTCCAGGGGATATCCCAGGAACCCAAATAAGACAGAACAGATTCCATACAAAGGATAACTCGGCACATCCCCAGTTTGGTCACCGAGGAACAAAATATGAATCTAAGAAAACCCATCACAAAGGAGGAAATTGACCAAGTGGTCCAGGAGATGCCCAATGGAAAGGCCCCAGGTCCATATGGCTTCACAGTGGAGTTCTTCAAATCCTATTGGGAAGTGGTTAAACATGATGTTTATGGGGTAGTGGAAGACTCCATATGCTCGGCCTCCATCTTGAAAGAATTAAATTCCACAATGATCACTCTAATCCCAAAAGAAAATGAAGCAAGGACCCTAGATCGCTACAGGCCTATAGCTTTATGCAATGTAGTTTACAAGATAATCTCCAAAGTCATAGCCAATAGACTGAAACCTCTCCTACCCACACTGATGTTGGGCACTTTAATTGTCTAAATAAAAAAGATAATTAAGGTGTTCAATATAAATTTTCAAACCTAGGGAAGTTTTGTTATTGTAAGATCATTGTGCACAGTCTATGATAGATTATGAAAGAAAACATTAATCAAGTTGTAGTACTGAAAGAAACAGAGTTTGAAAAGATGAACACTAACACAAGTTGCTGACACAGCTAGAGTTTTATTCTACTATTGCAGAATTGAAATCACACTTGCATAATTGAAATCTAATTTGATGAGTGTATAAGAATCCTGGATTATCTAATCTATTCTAATTTTCTATATTACTCTTGTAGAAGGAAGTTATGTGATAATTGTTGAAAAGAAACCTACTTAATTGCAAAAAGGGAAGTTCACACTTCTGTTTACTTTTACTTGAAAACAGAGGTTTAATCTAATGCAGAAAAGGAATTATCTCTCAAAGCAATTCTCCAGCAGTATTCAACAATTGTTCTAAACTCTCATGAGACACACTGATGTGCATTTAACAGAAAGGAACTGAACTGTAATAGAAAATAGATTTTAGAAATGCTAAACAGATAAATCACACAAATCAAAGAAGTGAATCTAAAATAAAAACAGAGGGGAATCTGTGAGGAAGGTGGGCCCTTTCATTCTCACTGAATCCACTCGAAAAGATTACAGTAGGTTAAAGAAACTCAATTCACTTCTTTATTAATTCGCAGAAATGTTCAGGTACAATATGCTTCACTTCACTCTCTGTTCACAACTAATCTTTGGTACCAATGATTACAAAATCTCTACTATTTAAAGACAGAGTCATTCAGTTAAAACAGACCCAGAACATCCTTGAGAATCCGAGATTCTCAAGCTATTCGTATGATACAAAAGATCTGTTATCTTCACAAAATATGGAAAAAGAATCTATCACCATCATGAGCCAAAACGTTTAACATCTTGAGGATCGATCTTCAAGATTCGGATTTGAGCAATATACCATCTTCCAAGAATGATGGACATCTGTTGCAGCAGGTGTAACATCTTCCAGGATCGGTGGGCAGTTGTTGAAATCATGTAACAGCATGCACAACTGGCACACAGTTGTAGCAGCTGGTGTAACAGCAAGGATCTTCTTCAAAACTTGGTTGTTCTGCATATTTTGATCATTAGTTGAACATTCATGGGTAAAATATGAGAAACACTTCCAATTAAACATGTTAAGTAAATAAAAATATAAAATCAATATCAATGATTCATACCTTGGGAAAAAGGGTCTTAGCACACATTATAATGGGCATTTAGCATAGAAATGATAGGGTTGAATGAGCAAAAGATATAGTGAAAAAGGGACATTTCAAGGTCCTAACATGCCCTCCAACTGAAGGCATTCCATGTCCTCATGCAAAACACATTCAAGCCTTACTCTGAATCTGAGTCAGGGAAGTGACTCCTCCAATGCAAACTACTAAGACAAATTGCTAAGTACCGGTATAGGAAAAACCTATGTGTACCCCCAACATCTGTTGTTTTCAAAAATCTGCCTTTGTTGCTTTGTCTTCAAGAACATAATCAGTTTAAGTGTGTAACAGAGGTTCTTGTGTAAAAGTTGATGGTAAACCAGCAGCTACTCTATTACGTTGAGATTTCCTCTGCCTTACTGGTTTTTGTGGAGCAGTAAGGTCATTTTCTGTTTTGACTAAGAGATTGGTCAGTTCTTCAGTATGACCATTGACTGGTACTTTCACTACTTTATACCCTGCTTGAAAGTAAATATTACCACATTCATAGCACATGTGCTCTTTATTTTGGTCCATAATAGCTTTTTTCAATGCCAATATGTCCAAGGCTATCCCCTCCAGGTTTTTCTGTTGAGCAACCTACAATTCCTTCTTTAGGGAAGCCAACTATGTTTTGAGGCTTTCATTTTCCTTCATTAATTCAGAAATCCTGGAATTTTCTATATCCTTTATCTTCTTCTCAATTTGAGAAAACAGATGAGCTAGTGGCACATCCTCACTATGTTGTGTAACTGGTTCTTGTGTAACAGCTACTTCTGGCATGACTGGTTCTTGTGTAAAAATCTCTTTTGGGGTAGTTGGCTCTTGTGTAACAGCTAGTTATGGCATGACTGGCTTTTGTGGGACAGTCGCTTCCTGGGTAGCTGGTTCTTGTGTAATAGCTAAGTGTTAGGAAGAGGCTGGTTCTTATGTCTCATTCATGTTGTTGGAAGGGACTGGTTCTTGTGTAATAGCCACTTCTTTGTCAACAGAGGATAATGGACGAAGAATGGTTCATGCATGTTCTATATTCTTCCATCTAACTACAACTTCAATAGACCTTGCTGACCTAGTTCTCCTCCTAGGTAATGTAGAGACAAAAATAGGGGATTTCCTTTTCTTTTCTTTAGGAGAAGGAGGGTTCTCTTCAACAACCAGGCAAGGAGAAGGAGGGTTTTCTTCAACAACCACACAAGAAGAAGGTACTGGGATGTTGGGGTCTGATATAATTGGGACATCGTCACTCGTCGAGTGATGCACAGAATCATCAAGCAGAGCCAATGATTCTGCTGTAATTTGTGTACATTCGGACTGCAATGAGAAAATGGTTTCTTGAAATTCCTTGCACAAGGTAAAACCCAGAATATGTACCTCCATAAAATCTGGTAGGTTCTAAGTATCATCAAAATCAGGACATTCTGTGGTAGCGTCTGGTGCAACTCGGTCGATGCATCTCTGATATTTTCTTCTAGGTTGACGTTTTCTTTTCTGAGACGCTTCAGTGGCAATGACAGTAGGGGATTGAACGGTTGTTGCAGCAATAGGATGGTTTTGATTTGCTTCTGGTGCAACTCTTTCAATGCCTTTCTGAGATGTGCTTCTGGTTTGACATTTTATTTTCTAAGACGATTCACTGGCAGTGACAGTAGAGGCTTCAATGGTTGTTGCAGCAATAGGAGGTTTTTGAGTTGTTGTTGGCTCAATAGGAGATGACTCCAACATTTTGGCTATTACAGCAGGCTTTGTAACCATTGTTGCAGCCGAGGACTGAGGCTCATGATTTGGTCTAGGGATTGCGTTGTCAATTATTGGTTCAAGCACAACCGCAGGCATGGGGTTAAGTTGTCCTGGTTCAACTCTGTCGATGCTTTTCAGAGTGGTGCTAGAGTTGCTTCTGGTTTTGCATTGGATTCTTGGAGTCGGTTTACAGGAAGTTACAGTAGGGTTTTTAACTGCTAGTGCAACTGAGGGCTCAGGAATTGGTTGCTCGGTGTCGACCATAATAGCAGGCATAGAATTTTTTTGTTCTTCCACTTCATGTAATGGGACATTAGGAATTCCCATTCCGTTATGAATCAAGAACCCTATCATTCTGTGATTGGAAAGACAATTCATGGGATGCTTCGATCTCTTGACAAAGTGAGCCATATTATGCAAGGAATGAAGAAGGTAATAAGGGATGTTTATTAGCTTCTGATGTCTCAAATGTGACAGTAGTATAAAATCAGAAAAATAAACTACCTGATATCTTCCTTCACATGTAATGTACCTTTTTACAAATTCTAAGACTTTCCCCCATGGTTCTGGTAAGGAACTTACATTTGCACCTCGGCCCTTGGTTTGAACTTGCTCATTGTCCACGAGAAAACCCTTATGTGCGTCAGGAAGATGTGTTTTTCTATTAAACCATCTTTCTCCTGTTGTCGACAACCCTGTCATGGCAACCATGGTTTCCTCTGTCACCGGAATCCTCACCCCGTGCACCATTGAATATCCTTTTGTGAGATTATGACTAAACTCCAATACATGTGCTTCATTAAACCTCTGCAACTTCTTAAAATAAGAAATCCAACCAGCCTGCAGAAATATTTGGTAAACATCTGGGTGTAGCAGCAATGCATCCAGATTTTCTGGTTCATACCTCATAGTTGATCCTCCCATGACGTCTCTTTAGAGTTTAACAGTCACTTAGGAGGAGAAACTGGAACCTAAGCCAAAGACACAGCAAGGTTGAACGTGGTTTCATAAAGAACGCAGTGTCTCAACAAAAATAAGCGTGGTCGAAAGGTGGCAAAGGTGATTATAAAAAAGGATTTTGACGGCTGATATTTTCTTTCCCCCCCCCCAACTAATCTGATTGGCTCATGGTGTAACAAATTTAGGACAGCCGGAAGGTAAGCATTAAATCTTTCTTCCATATCTTACATTACTTTGACACATAAGATTAGTCACGTACGTCATAACTTACCACGTTAATTGATCTGTCGGAGTAACCGCACTGTCCAACCGCCATTTGATCCGCGTGGAAATGGCTGAAATGATGAGAGATTGCTCTGGAACGTGGGAAATGATGATATGACAAGTGGAGCAAAGGTGGAGTCCTTTCTTTAGTTGATCCATTGGAAAGCTACAGATATGGAGTCAAGTAATGATGAAGCAGTATTTTCTGACAGAGAGAGTGGAAAAGATAGCAGCGGAAGTGACAGCAGTGTTTCAGCATGGAAAAGTAGCAGAAATGCGAAAGAAAAATTGGTGAAGTAGCATGTAAAATAGAGAAAATGAATATAGCGGTAGGTGTATCAGCATGTATTTTTGGACGAACTGGTGGAATTAGGTGTAGCAGCATGTAAATAGGCCAAATTGTCGGGAAAATGGTGGAACAACATTGTAAAGTGAAACGGAAAAATAGTCGAGAAAAAGGTGTAGAAGCATGTAAAGTGACCATGGTGTAACAACATGTCAAGAGGTGTAACAGCATGTAAATTTACCATGGTGTAACATCATGTCAAGAGGTGTAACAGCATGTAACCCGGCCGAACACTGAATCCCTCAGTTTTTTTGTTTTTTTTTTTAATTTTTGCAAACTTCAAAAACCAATTCTTTGGCTCCTTTCATTGTAATCTACTATGTTGTTCATTGATCTATCTGCACACAAGTAACTGCCTCATACCCTTTGGTTGAATTTATTAGAAAAACATAAAAAAAAAAAATTAAGCAAAAACAAAAAAAATTCAAATTTGCAGAGTTTATTTATATACAAGGTTTTATTGAAAAGTGAAAATTTCTAAGGTTCAAAAAGGGAAGGAGCAAGCTCATTTCCTTGTAAAAAGTGATAATATGTATCAGTTGTACATCTGGATTAGAATTCATCTTTGGAAAGTGGACATTGATACAAGCGCAAGCGATGACCATTTGCAAGTAATTGTGTATTGGATCCATCAATAGTGATTAATCTGACTGTCCCATTGGGAAAAACAGTGTCTACCGCGTAAGGTCCCAGCCATCTTGTACACAACTTACCCTAAAATTCTTTAAAGCGTGAATCATACAATAGAGCCCAATCTCCCTTTTTGAATAATTTCTTCTTGATGACTTGGTCATGCCACTTGGTTCTTTGTTGTTGAATTACTATGGTTTGATGAATAGTGTGCAATTGCTTCTCATCCAACTCATTTAGCTATTGCAATCTGGCCTTTTGTGCTATAGTCAAGTCTAGATTGACTGTTGATGCAATTCTTAGGGTCTTGATTTCAAACTCAATGGGAAAAATAGGGCTCTTCCCATATACCATTTCATAAGGAGAAAAACCAGTTGTGTCACTCCAAGTGGATTGATAAGCCCATAGAGCTTCATGCAATCTATCAGACCAATCCCTACAATGTTCCCTCACTATTTTAGTAAGAATGGCTTATATTACTTTGTTTGTACTTTCTACCTACCCATTACCTTGGGGATGATATGGAGAAGGTGTTCTATGAAAAACATGATATTTACTGAGTAGGGCTTCAAACTTATGTGATGTGAAAGGTGGTCCCCCATCAGTTACTAATTCTCTGGGAACTCCAAACCTAACAAAGACATCTTCAAACAAAAATGCTAAGACAGCTTCTTCTGAGGCTCTAATGAGTGTTTTTTCCTCAACCCACTTGGTCATGTAATCTGTGCAGAACAATATATAGAATTTATGATTATAAGGTGGGTTAATGGGCCCTACAAAATCCATGGCCCATCTCTCAGAAGGCTCTAAAACCACTTGAGGATGGAGAGGCATCTCATCCCTATGATTTGGCTGACCCATGTGTTGGCAATTGTCACAGGCTTGGACATACTTCCTTGGATCTTGAAATATTGTGGGCCAGAAATAGACCATCCTCAAAATTTTATGTCCAGTCCTTTACCAACAAAATGACCCCCACAAGGGCCATCACGGCAAGCTTTAAGAAGATCATAAACTTCATCATCCCTCACACATCTTCTGATTTCTTGATCCACGCCTGTGTAGAAAAGGTATCCCCCTATCCAACTATACCGAGCACTCTTCTGAATTATCTTCCTTCTTTATCGAGGAGATAGATGTGGAGGTACCTTCCCTGCAACCAAATAATTAGCAATGTCTGCATACCAAGGTGAGTGAGCAGATACTGCAAACAAATTTTCATCAAGAAAGGAATCATCTACAGGTGAATTATCATCATTTATATTCAATCTTGAGAGAAAATCAACAACCACATTTTCTTTTCCTAGTCTATCAACTATAGTGATGTCAAATTCCTGTAGTAGTAACAACCATCTTGTTACTCGGGCATTAGTAATAGGTTTATTCATTAAATATTTAATTGTTGAATGATCAGTATGAATAAAAGTAGAATAACCAGTGAGATAATGCCTGAATTTATTGATTGCATAAACTACTGCCAAGAATTCTATTTCTATAACTGTATAATTTAACTCAGCAGGAGCCAAGTTCTTGCTAATATAGTAGATATCATAGGGATCTTTGTCCCCATGTTTCCCTAGCACTGCACCAATTACAGTATCAGAGGCATATGAAGAAATGTGAAATGGCAGAGCCCAATTGGGTCCTCTTAGAATGGGAGTTGTGGACAATTTTTGTTTCGGATCTATAAAATACAATTCGCACTTGTCGGTCCAACTAAAGTCAACATATTTTGTTAATAGAAAAAATAAAGGAGAGGCAAGTTTGGAAAAAAAATTAATGAATCTCCTGTAATATCTAGCATGCCCTAAAAAGATTCTTACCTCCTTCTGAGTTGATGGAGTTGGAATGTGCGAAATTACCTGGATTTTGGCTGGGTCTACTTGAATTCCTGCATAAGAAATGAAGTGTCCCAACACCACACCCTTGCTCATCATCATATGACACTTTTATGTACTAAGAAAAATATGAGACTGTATGCATCTTTTGAGTACTTTTTCTAGATTAGCTAAAGCTTCATTGAAATCAGTACCATAAGGTGTAAATTCATCCATGAATATTTCCATACAGTCATTCACCAGATCAGAGAAAATACCAATTATAGCTCTCTAGAAAGTGGCTAGTGCATTACACAAGCCAAATGGGAGAAACTTGTAGGCAAATGTACCCCAAGGGCTGGTAAAGGTGGTCTTATCTTGGTCCTGTGGAGCAATGGTTATCTAGTTATAGCAACTAAATCCATCTAGGAAAGAGAAAAACTTTTTCCCAAATAGGTTGTCTAGAACTTGATCAATAAATGGCAGAGGGAAATGATCCTTCTGTGTGGCCTTATTCAGGGCTCTATAGTCCACACACACTCTCCACTTACCATTCTTTTTAGGCACAATAACCAACGGTGAAACCCACTCGTTGTCTGATATAGGGTAGATGAATCCGGCGTTTAAAAGTTTATGGAGTTCTTACTTAACAATCTCTTTAAGATTAGGGTTCATTCTCCTTTGGGGTTGGCAAATGGGTCGGCAGTCTTATTTAATGTATATATGGTGGGTGCATAGTTCAGAGGAAATTCATTTCATATCCATGTAATCCCAGGAAAATGCTTCTTTATGTTCAATCAATAACTTCATTAAACGGCGAGTTTTAGCAGAAGATAAATCGGGATTGATGTTTAGAGTTTTACCAAGTTTGATTTCTACAGCGATTCTCTTAGAACTAACTTTAGGAAATAATTTAGTTGTTTCAACATCTATTGTTACAGCTGAATTAACTTGATTTACAATAGTTTCAGAGAACATCTCTGCGTTGGCTCCTTCCTGGGTAGCAGGGTCAAAGATTCGACTCAATTGGTGGTACGTGTTTGGTATAACAGCAGAGGGGTCACTAATAAATATATTGATTAGCTCATCCTCTGTCTTGTCTTTGAAACTCAAGGCTTTTCCTATGGTTAGCATAGGAAGAGTGTTTTCATCCTCAATGTCCATCCATAAAGAATTTTCGGGTTCCACACTGGGCGTAGCATGAGGATAAAGGGTAAGTTTTTTGGTATCATAACTATCAGAGATGGTCATTGAACTAGATCTACAACCAATGAAGGCATCAATTGTAGCTAACCATGGTCCTCCTAGAATTAGAGGATGACCCCCCAGACGAGTTTTAGGTTGCAATATGACAAAATCAGTAGGATACTCCCATGAATCAATTGAGAGAACTAGATCATCGATTACTCCTTCTGGTTTAATAGTAGAAATATCATCTAACTCTAAAACAGTAGGAGTAGGTCAGACTTGCGTTCTGAGTTGTAGCAATTGTGTCATCTTTATTGGCATAATGTTAATTGTTGCCCCTAAATCAACAAGCACATCAGAAATAAATGTCTGTCCAATTTTGACAGTGATTGTGGGGTTTCTTGGGTTGCCATATTTAATAGGTGGGGTTTTGCCTAACATCGGTTCAGATAATTCTCCCACTACGTGTATTGTGAGGGGGTCCCTAGGTTTCCTTACAGGCTTTTTGATACAAAGGTCTCTCACAATCTTTGCATAAATAGGGACATTCCTAATCGCTTGTAATAGTGGAATGTTAACATGTAGATTTTGCAATTCTCCTAAGATTTTGAAGGACGGTAATTCCACAGTTTTGGTAATTGCTAATATTTCAGGGAATGGAGGTTCTGCTAATTCTTCAATAGGTTCGTCAATTTCTTCTGTATCAACAGATAGTTTTTCCCCTGATTCTTTGTCTGATTCTGAAGATGGAGCATCTTCAATTATTGGCTCGACTATTCTCCCTGATCTTAATTTTATCTCATCACAAGTCATAGTGGTAATAGACAAGGGCTCGCGCATTGTGTATATCAATGTTCTGAACGACCTTATTATTTGGATTTGGGTTAGGTTGCACATGCATATGAGGTCGTAAGGGAGGATTGTTCTGTGGCGCATTGGGAGGTAATTGCAGCTGTTGCTCCTGATACTGAGGTTGGAACTGTTGTTGATAGGGGTTTTGTTGGTGAGGGTTTTGATAACTAGGTTGTTGTTGAGGGCCTCTCCAATATGGGTTCCATTGCCCAGGATGATTATGTTGTTGGTGCATAGGTACCCATGCATTGGGATCATGATAAGGAGGTAGCATCTGATTTGGAGGGGGGGCATTCATCTGGCCATATTGAAGATGATTGTTCACATTATTCCAATAATTAAGTGTTGCAGGAGAGAATTGAGGATTTGTACCTTTACCTCTTGGTTTCCATTGTCTTCTTTGTGTTATTAGATAGACAACCTTTGCTTCCTCATTAGTTTCCTTCGTTGATTCTTTTACACCTAGTAAGGAGGGACATTTGTCAGTGGGCTGATCTAATTCACAAATAAGACATACCTGGACACTGTTCAGTGGGCACTCCCTTGGTGGATGCTTGTCTCTGCATTTCAGATAGAAAATGGACAATGCCCGATCTGATTTTGCTTGTTTTTGTTTGATCTGTAGAGTATCAATTTGTGAAGCAAAAGAGTTAATCATTTCTATTTTGAAACCTTCTAACAGATTTCCTATTTCTGCTCTTGTTTCCCCTCCATTGGATGATTTTTGTACCCTTGAAAAAGTGGTATCCTTGGTAGCTAACTTATTCCTTGTAGATCCTCGAGATCATCTCTTACAAATATTTACAATCTCTTCATAGGATTCCTTAGATATATCCCCCTTGCCAAGCATATTCAGCATATCTAAACAATCATCTCTAGCTCCTTTTAGAAAAACAGTTTTGAGAATGTCCTTACTCACGTCTGGATTTCCAGACCTTTGTATATTATATTGGAGTCACTCCACAAAATCTTCAAGGGTCTCGTCCTCCTTCTGAGACATATTAAACAATTCCTCTCTTCGTTCCCTTGTTTGGTAGTAGTCTTGGTACTTGTTCAGGAAAAGCTACCTCATTTGTCCCCATGTTGAAATATTCTCTCCTCCAAGGCTCATGAACCATATTAATGTGTTACCCTTCAATGTAGCTGGGAACAATTTAAGCTTCTGCGCAATGGTAGTGTAGTCATAGCTTCTACACAGAATATCAAATTCAAACAGAAACGCATCTGGATCTTCAGTAGATAATCCATGGAAATTTGGCAAGGCTTAGAGAGGTATGTTCTTCATAAGAGCTATCTCATGTGTGGGAACATTAGTAATAGGAAAGACCAGGGTAGAGATAGCATTTTCACCATTTTCCTGATCTTCATTGTTTGGTGGATTCTCATGGTGGAACTCTTCTTCAGTATCCCCTTCATTTTCCATATGTGCTCTTTCTCTCCACTCAATACAAAAAGAGTCTCACTCCTCTTTAGTGACTATCTGTCCGTTGAACTGATAAACAACTTCTTCTGGATTTTCCCTGTTCCAAACTACACTTCCTTTATCTTCAATATTCTCTAGTGTTGTGTGCTGACTTGTTGGTGACAAATCTTCAGATTCATCCCCTGAAGAAAATGATGTTTCAAAATGGGGTAGTTCTGACGACTGAGGGGGATCTCATCGAAAGCTAGGTCATAGACATGACGATATTCCAAACCCAAGCCGCGGAGATCCGAAGGAGAATAGAAATGGCTCAACAGAGTTTGCTTGCCAAAATAGAAATCGTCGAGGATCATGTTCAACTAGTAGACCAAGTCCTGGACCAAGTCATTTTAAGAGAAAGGGAAGCCTGGGTAGCCCGAAGTACATTCCAAGAAGTTGTCACATCTGCAGCAAAGGAAGAGATAGACATCACTTCCAGATTGTCCATTAAAGAACAGACCAGGGGGAAATATCTTGTTGACGGCTCGGGAACATGATATATCTGAAAACAGGAAAAGGGCCAAAGAGGTGAGAGATTCTTGTGAAGAAATTTTTGGTTCAATAAAAAAAAAATTGTTAGATCTCGATAGAGAAGCTAGCATTGGAACGTTAGGGAAAATCAACATAGCCAAGCATCTGGTAGATATCAAAGAAAGTATGGAAAGGGATCAAGTCGAGCTCTCTCAAGTAAGTCAAGTCGACATTGCTCAGATTGACAAATGGCTAATTAATCTGAATTTACTATTACTATCCATCATGACAGAAGATTGACAGGTGGGAGGGAGGATCCCGCAACTAGACAAGAAGCATTACATATTTGAGACAAAAAACCAAGTCGATCCCTCCAAGTCTATCGCCCAGTTGGTAGAGAGATGTCTTAAATGTATCGAACATGGGCAAGGTAAAGGTTCAGGAAGAAAATAATGTAATTACACGTATTTTAAAAATTTTGGATGTCAGGCGACAGGGAGAGGTGAAAGGCCTGCAGAAAAAGATAGGGATAGCAAGTGAAGCGTTCCACATGCTTAGCTCGTAACTCTCTTTCTTTGAATAATTGAATAGTAACGCCACATGTTGGTATAAATACATCTTTGATTATGTAAGGGCGAGGGGGGATTTTTCTTTTGGCAGATTGTAATAGAGAAAATTTTCCTTTGCCAGGATTAATACGAAACGAATTGAGGACTCCATATTCCGTCAAGATTGAGTTATTTGTTTTCCTCTGTTATTTCATACTTCATGTCATTTTTATATACATCTTTGATGAATGCTTTAACTGCAATTTAGTACAACTTCTATTGTGGTGATCAGGTTTTAGTTATCTAATTATTTACAGCTTTTCCTCTGTATCGGCTATTAGCAGGTACAAGACCTGCAAAGTACTTAGATATCTATATTTTATGCTTCATTAAACTGTTTCTTTTCTTTTTCTTCTTTTGTTACAGCGTGAGATTCCTCTGGAATTGATGCCTCACATTGTCTGGCATCTCTATGTTTTCTTTCGTTTCATACTCGGTTTCAAATTTTAACTCAATTACGAAAAACGGCCTTCAATTCTATTTAAACCATTTAATTGGTTTCACATGATTTGTTCTCATATAATCTAAAATTGAATCAGCAACTTAAAAATAGCAACCTCTTAAATTTGTGTCCCTTAAATGACAACCCCTGTTGCAAGGCAACCTCACGTAGAACCCGGCCTCTCAGACCAAACCATCATTGTTTTAAACCTCTTTGATACTATCCTAAGAACTGCAACCACCCGGGTCTAACTCGAGCGTTTGTGGGCAGCCATTGAATGGGACATAACCATTCAAGAACAAGTGGAAGTTAGACATAGACAACTTAGAAATCATCCATAGTTTCTCTTCCAGTTGTTTGCTCCTTTCCATATCTTTTACCCTCTTCTGGATGCCTAGACTCTATACTTCGTAGCCTTAAGTACAGACTCTAGAACAATAGACACACTAATGAGCATTTAACAGAAAGGGACTGAACTGTAACAGCAAATAGATTTTAAAAATGATAAACAGATAAATCACACAAATCAAAGAAGTGAATCTAAAATCAAAATAGAGGGGAATCTGTGAGGAAGGTGGGCCCTTTCCTTCTCACTGAATCCACTCGAAAAGATTATAGTAGGTTAAAGAAACTCAATTCACTTCTTTATTAATTCACAGAAATGTTCAGGTACAATATGCTTCACTTCACTCTCTGTTCACAGCTAATCTTCGGTACCAATGATTACAAAAGCTCTGTTATTTAAAGACGGATTAATTCAGTTAAAACGGACCCAGAACATCCTTGAGAATCTGATATTCTCAAGTTGTTCATATGATACAAAAGCTCTGTTATCTTCACAAAATCTAGAAAAAGAATCCTGATCACCATCATGAGCCAAAACGTGTAACAGCTTGAGGATCGATCTTCAGGATTCGGATTTGAGCAATATACCAGCTTCCAAGATCGGTGGACATCTGTTGCAGCAGGTGTAACAGATTTCAGGATCGGTGGGCAGTTGTTGAAATCGTGTAACAGCATGCAGAACTGGCGCACAGCTGTAGCAGCTGGTGTAACAGTAGTGATCTTCTTCAAAACTTGGTTGTTCTACATATTTTGATCATTAGTTGAACATTCATGGGTAAAATATGAGAAATGTTTCCAATCAAACATGTTAAGTAAATAAAAATATAAAAGCAAGATCAATGATTCATACCTTGGGGAAAGGATCTTAGCACACATTATAATGGGCATTTAGCATAGAAATGATAGGGTTGAATGAGAAAAATATATAGTGAAAAAGGGACATTTATGGGTCCTAACAACTGATTTCACAGTAATAGGCGGGTTTCGTAGAAGGAAGGCAAATACTGGACAACATCATCCATGCCCATGAGATTATACACACGCTGAAAATCCAAAGGAGAGGGGGGGATGACAATCCAACTTGACCTGGCGAAAGCTTATGACAAAATTAGATGGCACTATATGACCAAGACACTGGAAGCCTTTGGCTTCGAACAACATGGGATCAACTGGATCGTCAATCTAGTCTCAACGACAAGCTACTCACTTCTAATCAATGGAGCCCCAGCAAAACCCTGCTGGCCTTCGAGAGGCATCAGACAAGGAGACCCACTATCCCCCTTCTTATGCATTCTGATGATGGAAGGGCTCAGCAGAAGCATAAAAAGAGAAACTGCAGTAGGGGAAATAAAAGGTATCAAACCTTTCAAAAATTGTCCAACCTCCACACACCAACAGTTCATTGATGACACCCTACACCATGGCACACCCACAGTCAAGGAAGAAAAATCCTCTAAAAGAATCTTAGAATACTTTGGGGAGGCCTCAGGGGCAGAGATCAACCACTCCAAATCCATGATCTATTTATTCAACATTAATCCTGCAATTCAAAGAAACCTGGCCAACATACTGAGGTTTGAACACAAAATGATCCCAACGAAATATTTGGGAATCCCCCAGACGGACAAAGCATGAAAAATGACAACGTGGGAAGGAGTGATCAACAAACTATAGGAGAGGGTAAAAAATTGGACGTACAGAACTCTCAACTTGGTGGGGAGGCTTATCCTTACCAAAGCAGTTCTACAAGAAATCCTGACGTATATGATGTCAGTGTTTCTCGCTCCCAAAGGAATACTACAAAATATAAGAGCCATTCAAAGAGATTTCCTATGGCGAGGTGTTGAAAATAAAAAGAAATGGACCCTGGTGGCATGGGAAAAGGTATGTAGACGAAAAGGCAAAGAAGGCCTGGGGTTACAAGACCCACGTGTAACCAACAAAGCCTACAAGGAAAAACTCTGGTGGAGATGGGTCAAGGACAATTCAGTATCATGGGAAAACCTCTGGAAGGCCAAGTATGCCCCAAACATCAATGACCAGGATCAAATTTGATTCATGGGCACAAGGGAAAGATCAGCCATCTGGAATCTCGCCTGGCGCAATAAGAATTGGATCCATAAACACAGCTTCTGGGAAGTCAGAAATGGTAAAACAACCAGATTTTGGGAGGACGCATGGCAACAGGGACCCAAACTGGAAAATCCAGACAAGGAGGAGCTCCAACAGGAAATGATAGCGCAAGGAAAAAAAAAATCCACCACTACTGGAAGCAAAGGAATGGTAGTGACAGATGGAGGATCTGGGACAAACTTAATCCACAAAATATAGACTGGATCGCAACTCTAACAAAAGAGGTGGAGGGGGAACTGGGGAAAAGGAAAATTGCAGTCTCAAAGGAAGAGGACCAATTAAGGTGGGGCAGGAAAAATGGTGGGGAATTCAACTTAAAAGAAGCACAGTATTACATAGCGAACCAGGACCAAGAAGAATAGGCGCAAAAGTGGGGAAAGATTTGGGACAACTCCGAATGGCCAAAAATCAAAATGTTTGAATGGTTAGTTCTTCACAACTGAATTCTAACCTAGAAAAACCTCAGGAAAAGGGGTTATATAGGTCCATCTCGGTGCCAGCTCTATCAAGCCAAGGAGGAAACAACCAATTACCTCCTCGGTGAATGCAGTTATACAACAAAGATTTGGGATTGGGTGGCAGGCATCTATCGTCGGTCCAATAGGATCTGAGGTAACATCAGCGCAACCATCAATAATTGGAGTGAAAGTTACAGCGAAAATGAAATGGTGAACCTCTACTGGAATCTAACGTCGGGGATGATCATCTGGGAAATATGGAAAGAAAGGAATCGACCCCTCTTTAGGAATGAAATACTAACGGAAGGAAAGCTCAAGGATGAAATAATCTCACAAATACGAGAAACAGTGCAGAGCCGCAACTGCAAGATGGAAAAAGTGTAACTCACAGACCAGGAGTCCTGCATCCCAGATTTTGTTCACCTAAAAAACGGGCGCAACAGCAGACCGGTAGGGCAGGAACCGCAACTCCAAATAGGCGACCGCAACTGGACCCCCCCTCTGTTAGGGTTCCTCAAATTGAATTTTGACAGGGCGGCAAAAGGAAACCCAGGGGTGGCAGGGACAAGAGGGGTGATTAAAGACAGTGGTGGTAACATCATCCAGTTGTACGTTGGGAGTATGGGAAACTCAACCAACAATGCAATGAAATTTGGAGCCCTGGACCTAGGCCTTGAAATCCTACGTCGTGAAAGGATGACAAACACTATCGTGGAAGGAGACTCCACCCTAGTCATCAACACGGCTGAGAGACTCCAAAATGGCACCAGAGTGGGCAAGGTTCGGAGACATTGGCGCCTGGCACATTCCTTACAAAAAGTCCAGGAGCATCTGAAAACTTTGAACACGGTGGAGTTTCGTTGGGTCCGTAGGTCAGCAAATGGCCTGGTGGACAAGCTAGCCAACGAGGGGGTTGGAAAGGAAGGTCTAGAACTAGACACTACCTGGATCATCATCTTGAATGGACAACTCAAAAAAAATTGCGTCCAACTAGCGACAAAAGACCATGAAGGCATCTTAAGAAAGGAAGGTCACATCAAGGAGGGTAGCGTAAGGCCTAGCAGCAGGCACGCAGGACCTAGGCCGAATATACCTGCCTAACACTCGCCCACCAATTACCATGCAAGATTAGCATAAACAATAGGCGGGGGTACGACAGCAAAGCCCTCTCGATGGTAAGAGTTGCAGGGAAAGCACGTGGGAAAGTACAGACATCAAACAGCATGAAACGAGTGACGTAAGGCGTGAGGGAGTGACATGGTCCAAACTCGATCCACCATGTCAAAGTACAGGTATGAAGAGAATCACAATCGGATCTCAAGCGAGCAGGGGCAGGGTCTCGCACAGGGATAAAGGTCGGGTCATCATGATCATACGAGCAACAATAGGGAAAAAGGAAGGGAGTGCTCACCACTATGGCCAAACCATGATAGGAAGGACAAGCTCGCAACAGGGGATGATCAATAAGAAGAGAGACAGCAGGAATAGCTGCAAACAGAAGGAGTGCAACTGCAAGGGATATTACAAATACAAGGGCAGGGAAAAGAAGAATCCATGTGAAGTGAGGCATAGGCTGAGTATCCATCCAAGGAGTTGCGACAGGCCAAGCGAGATGGTGCGAATGAAGTGAACGCATAGGAAGAGGAATCCCCTTGAAAAGGAAGTTCTGAATAGTCCACGGTGGGTGTCAAGAATGGAGCAGGCGGCAAAATATGCAGAGGGCACCTTCCAAACTCTAGTTGCGCTGAAAGGAAAAGAGACCATTACCCGGTGGGAAAAGGAGATAAAATAAAAATGCAAAGGAAAAGGATGGGATGCACTGGAATAGGAAGCAGACTGGATAATTGATCCGGGGGCCACGCAGCGTAAGGAAACCCTGTACCAGAAAACAGTGGAGATGGCATGGATAACTAAGATGATAATTGGCAAAGTGAGTTTGGAAATGGAAGAAGCCAGACAGGAGGAAAACAAGGAACACAAGAAAATGTTGGACGAAATCCTAAGTCGCCTCAACAGTCTGGAAACTATTACCAAACTATTAGTTGAGGTCGAGAAGGACCAGAAATCCAAGATGGAGTGGTTGGTTTCTCAATTCCACCTCTATCTACGCTATGTCCATCACATGGACATCACGCAAGCCGATGGACATTGTGCGCTAGCCCATATCAGGAAGACTCACACGATCTCCCAAAATGATGAGAACAAGAGCCAAGTGGATGGTGGAAAGAAACACATCATTGTCCTGGACTAGTGAATGGTTAGTCTAATGGCAGGAATTCCAGACGTAGTCAACTCGGTTCGGCCACTACCCACTCGGGTCTAGTAGATTGTCTCAGCTTTAGATTTTTATGTTTATGTTGCTTATCTTTTTTCAAAACTGGTTATGGTAGGACTGGCCTAGTTTCCCATGGTGGCAGACCAGTCCCACCCCTCGTATATATCAGCAAGCGCAACTCGAGAACCCCTGGTCTAGTTTCCTACTAGGCAAACCAGGATGCCCCCCATTTTTGTATTATAATATTTTTGCAGTAATACAGCTTCTTACACTCACTTACAAAAAAAAAATGTATAGCATCATAAATTAATCAAGAATATATAATTAGATGAAATTTTAAAAAAACTAATGACATATAGTATCTTTAATAATGTTAAAAACGTCAAATTTTAGGGTTATAAAAATAAATAAATAAATAAAAAGAAAAACATCATAAAAAAATCATTTTAAACTAAATTGAAAAAAAAAAATTGAACAAACAATTGTCCATACTCTATAATCAATAATATTCAAAACATCCAAAAACTACATGCAAAAAGGGTAATTTTGGAGCACCACTTTTTTGAAATGGGGGTAATAGTGGTGACTGAATGTGACCTCTAAAAAAAACAAGGACTCTTGAGGATTCTCCTCGAGTAGGTAACTATATTAATAATGGATTCACTTCTTAAAAGGATGCAATCATTGAACTTGAAGAAGAGCAAATACGCATTACATAAAATGATGTCAAAAAGAAATATCCACTCACAAAGTTTGCCATGGTGACACTCTCTATGTTGAAATAAACCACAAAGATCAATATGGTGAATATGGCATCCACAAGTCCCAAGACCTCAATAGGAAATCGCCAGTTATCTCCAACACTGAGGTCAAATGCTCTGAGAAGGGAGTGAATGGTGTGGTACCAAGTGAGTGTTATGTAGTATGTGATTCCATATTTCTTGTATGGCTACAAGAGTATGAATTTGGATACTAGTTATAGTTGTATCTACTTCTTCATTATGCTTTGAGCTCAAAGAATTTTAGGAAGGAAGGGCATGTTGTATCTTTAACACGAGACAAGAAGAAATATGTATGTAAAGCATGTACTTATCATATATGTTAATAGTTAAGTTCCATAGGCTAGTAATGACACAATATGTTATTTTGTTGGGTATGTGTTATATTCTTTGTACGACCAACCCCACACGTTGTATTGTGCCACACACAATGGGGGGGTCACAAGGGG
>ML777826.1:1542075-1552080 GCA_009831015.1 Picea engelmannii | reverse complement strand
GGCACTAATCATAGTGCAACTTGGAGAGAATAAGCCTACCCAAGGAATGACTATCCCTGATTACTGAACCTAGAATATTTGCCTAACTAGTCCATTCTTCCAGCACTAATCATAGTGCAACCTCGAGATAATGAGTCTTCCCTAGGGAATGACTTTCTGTACCATTTCCTATGGAAATGAATATCCTACACCAACCTCCTACAACAAACCATTCTTTGAAATTTATCACAACTATGAACTTTGAAATAATGACTACCCAGAGAGGTGGACCATTCTGCTTGACCACTACTCAGAGTGACTGCCAAGAAGAATGACATTGCTAGATCATTCCCGTAGACTAGCCACAAGGGGAATCACTTTCTATGGTACATCATCAATCTATTGGACCACTTTTATTATGAAAATGATTTTGTGATATGGACCATTCTATGAGCTAGAAAATGATTGTCCGTCATAAATCTTGGACCACTTTTTGGACTCGAAAGTGATTGCCCAACTTGGACCATTTTCCAAACTGAAAATGGTTGTCCATATATCAATAACATATCAGTTCTCCCTCCCAACTTGGGGATCCATGTATTCCCTTTCAACTATGGTATTTATCTGCATGAGCCCCACCTTGTCCCTTAAGTACACAAACTTTATTCTAGACAAAGGCTTTGTCAAAATATATGCTACCTGCTCATCTATGGAGATATATTGGAGTTTCACTTCTCCTTCCTGGAATTTATCATGAATAAAGTAGTATTTGATCTCAATATGTTTCGACTGGTCATGAAACACTCAGTTTCATGATAGCTTCATACAAATTTTATTGTCAGATTATATTACGGTCGAATATGGCACCTGATCAAATAGTCCAGAAATCATCTTCCTCATCCATACTGCTTTGGTAAACAGTTGAAACCGTGTGATATATTCTACTTCTGTTGTGTTGAGTGCGACAAAATTTTTTTTCCTACTCGCCAATGATATCATAGTAGATCCTAAGCTTAAACACATCTCTGAAGTACTCTTTTTTTCTTCTACACTCCATGCCCAATCTAAATCTATGAATCCATGAAGTTGTATATCACTAGTTCAGGTGCATCTTAAACCATAGGTTAACGTCCCACAAATATATCTTAGAACATGTTTTTCAACTATCCAGTGCTCATGTCTGGGTTCCACCTGGAACTGGCTTAAAGTGTTTACAACAGAGAAAATATCTGGTCGAGTATTCACCAGATACATCAACGACCCAATCAATTGTCGATACATGGATGGATCTACTCGATTAGAATATGAGTCTCTTAATTTTATTATTTCTTTGGTCATAGGAGTGGCCATGGATTTACAATCCACCATTCCAAATTTCTGAAGGATTTTTACTGCATACTTTCCTTGTCCAATGAAGGCTTCACCACTCTTTTTCCATACTTCTTGTCCCAAGTAATAATGCATGAAACCAAGATATTTCATATAGAACTCAAAATCTAACTCCTTCTTGCACTGGGTGATGAGAGACTCTTCACCTATCAAGAATAAATCATCAACATATAACAATAGAATCATAGACCTACATTTTTCACAACTTTGTAGTAGAGATTTGGATCGTCATGACTCTTAGAGAAACCAAGTCTTATCATGTAATTGTCAATTCTGGCATACTAAGATCTTGGAGCTTGCTTGAGTCCATAGATGGATTTCTTTAATCTGCAAACATGAGTTTCTCTGGGATGCACCTCAAAACCTTCAGGTTGTTCAATGTATACTTCTTATTCAATTTCTCCATTGAAAAAAGTTATTTTTACATCCATCTAATGTAAACACCATCCCATGGAAGTAGCAAGAGACATAATGGCTATAATAGAAGTATATCTAGATATAGGAGAAAATGTCTCATCATAATATTCTCCCTCCTTCTATGAGAACCCTATAGCCACGAACCTTGACTTGTATTTATCTATGCTTCCATCCACTACATGTTTGATATTATAGACCCATTTTGATGTTACCACTAATTTTTCCTTAGGTCTAGCCACAATTTCCCACACGTCACTTTTCATGATGGAATGATATTCTACTATCATGGATTATTTCCATTGTTTCTTCTGAACTTCTTCTTCAAATGTGGTGGTTTATTCATTTATAGGTTATTTCATACATGCTACATAGTTGGAGAATCTTTTTGGCTTCTTGCTTTCTATGAAATTACCACTTGGAGCTTTGAGTATTTTTGCTTCTTGTAGAATAGCTTCAAGCCAAGATGGACATTTTCTAGTTTTGGGTATACTGACTGATTCAATAGTTCCGCATGGTTGTAATGGATGATCAAGTTGTTCTGGTTCTTCACTCTCTCTTTCTGGAAAACCGATGCTTTCTTCTTTAGGATATTAATATTCCTCTTCCATGGATTCTTCTATAGACTTGTTGAAAGCCAACTTCTCATCGAAATTTACGTCTCTGCTGAATTAAATCCTATGTTGTTATGGAATATATATTTTTTTGAATTTGGAGGTTTCACTATATCCAACGAATATGAATTTCCTTCATGAGGGTTCTAGTTTGTTCCTTTTGTTCTTGGGAACATGAATGTAAATGGGACAACCAAATATTTTTAAGTGTTCCACACTAGGTTTCTTTCCTGAGAAGGATTCTTATGGATTTATATCCTTCAATATGCGTGTAAATGTGGATGAACCTGCACAGATAAGATCTATCTAGCAAAGGACATACATGTTTCCAGAAAAATGAGAAAAGAAGGAAACATCAGAGAGATAATAAAAGAATTGTATTAACTGTGTGAAATAATGATACAATACAATAGATATGCACCGCATAGCTCCACCAGTTCACCATAATTCATGATTTAATATGCCATAGTGGTGTTTTAGAGTGATCTGGACACACATCAATAATTACATGAGTTAACTTCCAGCTAGTCTAAGTCAACTAGCTTCTCAATCCTCAGTTAACTGACTAAAAGAATCAGTAATGCACCACTTCGTTGATAATCTGAAGGACAATGAACATTAGCAGTGATGATCCCAATGCTTCATGGTGATGTAACCAATGTGGTATCAAGACTCCACTCAAATGATCCAACTGAAGTGTGAACTGAAGAGAATATTCCCCTAGAATGTAGGAAAATAAATATTCTCCCTAAAATGTAGGAGATTGGATAATGACTAATAAACATAGGAAAAACCTGAGGAAAAAATAAATCATAGGTGTGTGTGAAGTATCTCCAACACCCCCTCTGAACATCACTATGGTGAAAATAAAAGAATGGGTCACGACAACGAGGCCATGTTAGGTACCCGAAAACAAAAAGACACACTAGAATAAATGAGGAAAGAGGGAAAGCCTCATGGGAAAAATCCCCCCTCAAGGTACAATGTATCAAAAAAGAACTGGAATTTGCTAGGAAACTATTTCCTTCACTCCAAGATGACTGCGTAGAGAATGGAACTTCTGCTCAGTGAAGGTCTTGGTGAACATGTATTTAGTTTGTTCTACTGAAGGACAAAATTGCAAGTCGATGATTCCATCGTGTAGCAAGTCCTGGACGTATTTCATGTGGATCTCAATGTGCTTCATTCACTTCCTCTGAACTAGATCTATGTAGAAATTTAGAGTGCTCTAGTTGTTACACCAGATGACGATCAATCGATGAAACTGAATTCCCAAATCAATGAGAAATTTTTGTAGCCACATAGCCTAAATGGTTATGTTAACTACCCCTCTGTACTTTTATTCAGCTAAATATAGAAAAATAGTATGTTGCTTCTTCCTCAACCAACAAATGGTCCCAAAACCCATACTAAGTGAGTAACCAAATGTGGACTTGCTATCAATGTTGTCGCCATCCCATTCATAATTAGTGAACCCGAAGAGGTCCCATACACATTTTGTTTCATAGTAAAGAACAAAGGTGATGGTTCCCTGTACGTATCAAAGTATGCACTTTGCAACCTTCCAATATAACTCATGCTGATCTTGCATGAATGAGGAGACTTCTCTAACTACATAAGAGAGGTCTGGTCTAGAGTGTGTGAGATACAAAAATATTCCCACTAACTTTTTGTAGAGTGTGTTTTCCACCAGTGGAGTGTCCTCTCCATCCTCAAGTATGACTCCTGATAGGAAAGGAGTTAGGGAATACTTACAATCTGTCATTTGTAATCTCTCGAGGAAATCTGTTGCATACTTGGCCTGGGAAAGTTTGATGTCAGATGCATCCTGAATGATCTCTAGACTAAGAAATAAATGTAGTGAACCCATGTCCATAATCAATAACCTATCATTGAGAATCCTATTTACTGGAGAAATCATTGAAGTCAAGCAACCGGTGATCATCAAATCATCAACATATAGAACTATGAGTAGAAGTAAATCATCCATTTTGAGCATGTAAATGTTCTGGTCTTAATCATAACGTATAAAGTTTTGTGAGAATAGGTAGGAGTCCATCTTGGATTACCATGCCCTTGGGGCCTACTTGAGGACATAAAGGAACTTCTTCAGTCGACAGACCAAACCTGAATCCTGCATGAAGCCCTGGGGCTGCTCCATATAGATATCCTTAGAGAGATCTCCATGAAGAAATGCATTCTTCATGTCCATCTAATGGACTTCACATCCCTTTGTTGTTGGAATGGAAAGTTCCAAGTGTATGAAATCCGTATTCTCTACTGGAGCGAAGGTCTCATCATATTTAATGCCATGCACCTATTGAAACCCTTTGGGGACTAGTGTGTCTTTGTATCTACTAACATGTCCATCTACTAAACTCTTGGTCTTTTAGACATCACTCAACTGACAAGTTTCTTTCCTGAAGGAAGGGGAACCAGATCCCAATTTTGTTTCTCGAGGATGGAGTTGTACTCCTGTATGGAAGATTCCTAAAAGGGATTCCCAACAGCCTCTCCATAGGACTTTGGATCTAAATACTAAACCACAAAAACATGCTTTGATGACATCGGTTTAGTGGAAGTGAGTTAAAGAGGAGGATCCTTGAGATTAGTTCCAACCCTCATAGTATCAACTGGATCCCTAACAATATCTCTCACATCCTAAAGATTAGTCTTGGCTCACTTGGGCCTCATCTCTGGCTCTGCATCTAGATCTCTGTGCATTGACTCTGCATATGACTGTATTGACTCAGTATCTCAATCATAGATCTCATATAAAGAAGAGTTGGCATGTGCATGCTTATCATCTCTAACAGGTGGGAGAACGAAAGTGTCTGCATGCACCTCATGAGGTGCATGCGATATACTTTCCTTGAATTTTACATTAAACTCAATTCTTATTCGGTTCGCATAGGGATAAAAAAGTTTCTGTCTCTTCACACTGTATGATTATCCAAAAAATATACACTTTGTACTATGTGGATCAAGTGCATTCCTCTTCTCATAGGGAATCCTGGCCCATGCACGTGAACCGAATATACATAAGTGGGTGACTTCTAGTTTGAGGTTGCTCCAAGCCTCAAAGGGGGTCTTATCCTTGAAAAACCTATGGGGACATATTTTCGAAATGTAGTTTGCACAGTTAAGTTCTCCATCCCATAATATATGTGGAAGTGACTTTTCATGCAACATGCAATATGCCATCTCTTTCAATGATCTATTATTTCTCTCAACAACTTCATTTTGATGTGGAGTATAGGGAACCATGTGCTGCAACGAAATCTTGGACTCAAGCGAAATTTTTTGTACCTCTTGTTTGAAATACTCCCCCCCATTATCTATTAAGAGGACTTTGATCTTCCTCCCTTACTGTTTCTCAACAAGGGCTTTGGAATCTTTGAGATGTTGAAAGACCTCATATTTTTTCATGACAAAGAAAGTCCAAGTGTAGGATGAGAAATCATCAATAAAAATGATCACATACCTTTCTTTACTAATTGATGGATGTGAAAAAGGTCCCATGAGATCATTTTGGATCACACCCAAAGGAGAGGATGCCTTTTGAGTCTTTCCTTCTTCGAAATTCTGTTGAGGGTGTTTTCCAAGTACACATCCCTAACAAATTCCTTTGGAGAAGTGGATGTTAGGTAGACCTTCAACCATCCCTTTCTTTCTAAGTTGTTGCATGTATCTAAAATTTCAATGCCCGAACATTTTGTTCCATATCCTACTTCCTTCATTAGCATGTGTAAGAATTAATGTAGAATCTAGTTTAATAAATTTAGAAAATGTATAGAGCCTGGATTGGTGATTTACCTAACTGTTGACCAAAATTTGGTCATGTATATTTTTCCTCTCTTGGATTCATAAAATCCTTGACATAAAAAGAATAATTTTTTTGAACTTTTATAATTTCTCTCTATAACCCTCAATATCATCTTTGTCATGCACTTTTCGGATTAGAAATTTGTTTCCGCATGGCTAAGTTATTCAAGATCCGGTCTAAAGGTCCGAAGGAGAGATTATGAAGAAAAATTCTAAGTATAATTTTCTCCTCTCCATTTTCTGATTGTGAAGTAATCTCATTACTTATCTCCCTCATCTTCCATCTCAACACTTAAATATTTTTCTCTTTTCGCCACTCTTCTCCATATTCTCCACTAGTCTCTACACTTAGAAATTTTTGGGACTCTTCCTTCATCTCCTCATTGGGATTGCGGGTTAGCGGGTCGGCATAACTTCATATCCATCCACTTTCCCATGTCATTATTTCATTTCTACACTACACTTAACCATTTTTTCAACTTCACAAGTTCGTGTTTTCAAGCCCTCATCATCCAAGTTCCTTGCTCTCCACTTTGCACCCAAATTTCCATGATCTACATTTTGAACCATCAAATTTGTCGCGTGTGTCGAGCCCCTAAATTATTTTATCCCTTCTGCATGAAATTCCAATCGAACACCTTTCCACATTTAATGTGTTTTTTATCATCCATAACCATGGGTTGGCAGGTTCCTGGGTTGGTAGGTTCATAAAAAATTCCATATTCAAACTCGCTCTTTTTCGACTGACCGCCCTTCTATACTTAGTTTCTTTAGATCACTCATCCAACTTCAGGCTGGTGGGTTGGAGGTTTCACAAAAAATTCATGGTTAAATTCACTCATCTCTCTTCCCTCACCCTCATGAACCCATAAACCCTTTAACCTGCCTCTCCCTCATCCCCTCTTGTCCCATCTCACATACTTAGCAAAATTCTCAAAGCTATTCCAAGGCATGAAAACCAATGAATGAGAATATGACACGTGGTTATTATGAGGACCATTCCTATGATAAAATTTGGGTGTGACTCATTGATGACATGGCATGAGGTGCATGATGATGGGATTCCAATAAATTATTATTTTATTCGACAATTTTCCAAGGGCCGAATCCTCCAAGATCCAAAATTTCTTCTCTTCTCGTGTTTCTTTCAAAGTGTATCAAACACTTAGTATTATATACCATTAATAATATAATATCTCAATGCATGTGTAATAGAATTTTAAACCAAAAAGTAGAATTTTATAAAGGGAAGCACAAAATTCATCCAAGGGCCCACATTTTTCCATCAATTTTGATCAACGGTGGTTGAGCGTTGATCTTGCGAGGGCCATAACTTGAGCTCTCATTGTAGGAATCACGCAAAATTTATACAATTGGAAAGACATTTCGACGCATAATATGGTGGTATAGGTTTCAAGATCTGAAAGTGGATACATTTTTTTCAAAAATTAAAATATGAATGAGTTGCATTGTAATGGGATTACATGACAACTCAACTTCACGAGCTCATATCTTGAGATCTGAGCAATGCATTTGTGCAAAATTTATATTGTTGGAAAGATGAGACGATGAAGATAACATATGAAGTGGTTTACATGGATGCAAATTTGTTTTTCACTTCTATAAAAGTAAATTACAATCGTCATCGTTTAATGGAAATTAATTAAATTTTTAAAAACTAAAAGTTTAATTAAAACTTTTATTAAAAAAGGAGAGGGACCCATTTTCAATATACTTATATTAATGATGTGAGTTCATTAATGAGGAATTAATTAAACTAAATTCTCCAATAAGAAACTTGTATGGGAATTTCTAGAAGGGAGAAACCCCAACTACTCAAGTAGTTAGAAAATATCGTCTTAAAAAGAGAAGACAAGCTTCATCAAGAGGTTCAAGAATCGGTATTGTGAGAGGGGAAGGGTATAATATCATAGGAAGAATAAGGTATAGACACGGATACACAATCAATCTTCTAATCAAAATAAATAAATCTCCATCTTCTCCATTCTTTCTATTCTTCTACATCACTTATCATAACTTTATGCTTGAATCTCAGAGTTGGTCACAAGGATGAGTTGATTGCTTTTATTGTATTCTTATAAAATATTTCTTATATGATCATGGATTATTTTTAGCCACATACACGGTTGTCAAATATTTTGTAATAAATAACATATTTCATGAATAAAACTCTACAAAGAATTGCTTCAGGGTCAATCTTGAATGTATCTTCTAACTTTGATTTTGAAGTATGAGATATTTGAGTTTGACCTATCAAATTCTCTTTTGATATTGATAGAAATACTCTTTTAAAATTCTTTGAGATGATCAAATTATTCTTTCCTATTTTTCATGAAAAATACATTATGTATTTATATATGATTAAGAATATTGTGTGTCATGTTGATCACAATTTAATTCTGATGGTGAAGCCCTCCTTAAATATTTTTTTATTCTAAAAATACTTTTGTTGCACATAAAAGTCATATTGGGTTATTTAAGAACCATTTTCATTTCAAATCCAACCAATAAAGATTTGGGGTTTGTTGTCTAGAACTCTCCCTACTCCAAGATATTCAAAGATATATCTTTTAGCCAAAGAGGAGAAGCACCTCTATAAAAGAAGGGGAACTAATGTCCTCATGAGGTTGTCATTTCTGTCTTGATGGATTCAAGCGTCAACCATCAACACTTTTGGTGACCATTCTGGGGAACGATTTATTTTCAATATGTTTGAGGAACTAGAAATTTCCATGGCTCAAAGTTTCGAGAAGAAGATTTAATAAAATTTATACTCATTTTAAGCATGGATCACATTTTTTGTAATTTCAAAAAGAAACGAGAAGCACCAAATATTCAGTAGAATGAACTCCCTGGAAACTCCATTGAAAACTTTCAAAATGAAGGGTTTCATTCATGTCATATTTCTTCTTTATATTATTCATGAATCCTATCAATATATTTGCAAGACTCGGAAAAATGGATAAATACTCATAATACCCTTTTAAATATACTAGAAACGAATTTCAAATCCTCAATATCCCTATTGAAATTTTTTCTACATTCTTTGGCGATACTTCAGAAGATTCAGAGAAGCACTTGATTAATTTTAAAGGTACATGTTATGATTTCAACCTCAATGAAGACAATGTTACATATAGATTATTCCTACAAACTATACGAGAGGATGCTCTTGAATGGTATGGTTCATTAGTGCCTAACTCCATTACTATTTGGGATGTGTTAGAAGATTGATTTGCAGAAAATTTCATCCCAAATGTGCATTCATATGTTTTTTCTGATGTTTTAAATGTTTCTTCCAACACACCCTCTCTCACATGGACACAAAAAGATGAAATGAATGATTCAGAGGAAGAGTATCATGAAGCATTGCTAGAATTTTCTAAATCAAATCTTGTTGTTGAGAATGAAGGAAATAATTCCAAATACCAAGAAAAGGATATCAACATCTCATATACTCCATATGAGGAATAAATTAAAGAGTATCCACCAAATATGAAAGAATAATTCAACAGAAAATAATTGGTGGAAGAAAACAATTTTGAGAGGAAAGAAGAAATCCATTGCATAGAAGAAGAACATTGCCAAAATATCGCCAATGAAACAATACTCTCGAATGTGGAAAAAAAAGAAAAAAGAATGTTTTCAAGAAAGAAATTTCTCATTTGATTGAATATATCAACACTCTAGCGAAGGCAAGAGTACATTATATTGAATATTGGTTCGAAATTATTTCCATCACGCCAATGCAAACAAGTCTTCT
>ML777826.1:1487570-1527321 GCA_009831015.1 Picea engelmannii | reverse complement strand
TGAAGGAGAGATTATGAAGAACTTTTCTATGTATAATTTTCTCTTCTCCATTTTCTAATTGTGAAGTAATATCATCATTTATCTCCCTCACCTTCCACCGACACACTTAACCATTTTTTCTCTTTTCACCACTCTTCTCCATATGCTCCACTAGTCTCTCTACTTAGACGTTTTTAGGACTCTTCCTTCATATCCTCATCGGGTTCATATGTTGGTGGGTTGGAGGACCTTAATATCCATCCACTTTCCCATGTCATGAGACCACTCCAAATCCAATATTTCAATATGGAATCAGACGTCTACACTATCCCTTTGGGAGGAGTAGATGTGGTTTTAGGAGTCTAATGGTTACAAATCTTATGCACATACTCAATCAATCACCAGGAACATTTCATCCAATTCAAATGGAAAGGGAAAATTTATAAATTAGATGGTTTTCAACCTACACAAACATAGGTTGTGCCATCACAACAAATGGAAAAAAAGATCCGAAAAGGAGCAATCACATACTTCATCCAATACCAGAACATAGAAATACAAGAATCAGAACAGGATGAATCTAGAACATCAGACGTCCAAGATATAATTCAAAAACGTAAGAATTTATTTCAACACCTTCCCATGAATTTACCACCTCAAAGAAGAATTGAACATATAATTGAAGTTAAATTAGGATCAATCCCAGTCAAGGTTAGACCATACAAATACCCTCATCACCACAAAACATAAATTGAAATATTAGTCCAATATCTATTAAAATGTGGTGTCATCATGAAAAGACAAAGTTCATATGCATCTCCAGGAGTATTAGTTCAAAAGAAATACATATCTTTCAGATTATGCATAGATTACCAATGGACAAACAAAATAACAATTAAAAATAAATTCCCCATTCCATTTATTGATGAAATGTAGGATGAACTTCATAGAGAAAGATATTTTTCAAAATTGGATTTAATATGTGGATACTATCAGATTAGATTCAGACTAGAATATGTATCCAAGACTGCCTTCCAGACACATGAAGGACACTATGAATTCAAGGTGATGTCCTTTGGGCTAACTAATGCCCCTGCCACCTTCCAAGTGACAATGAATGAATTATCTGACCCATACTTACAAAAACATGTCTTAGTTTTCCTAGATGATCTCTTAGTGTACAATAAAACATGGGAGGAGAATATGAAACATTTGGGTCAAGTGTTGTCTCTTCTAGAGGAAAATCAATTCTATGCCAAAATTTCCAAATGTCCATTTGGCAAGGAGGAACTAGAGTACCTTGGTCACATCATATCCAAAAAAGGGTCAAGGAAGACCCCAAGAAAATCACGACAATCAAATAATGTCATAAACCAAAAAACATATCCAAGTGTATAGGATTTCTAGGATTGGCAAGATACTATCAAAGATTCATCAAGAATTATGCTCATTTAACTACCCCTCTAACAAATATCCTTAAAAAAAAACTATTTCGAATGGAATTTGGAAGAAAAAAAAATGTTTTAAAAACTTAAAAAACATTATTTCCACAACCCCGATATTAGCAACACCTAAATTCTCCAAACCTTTCATCATCAAATGTGACACATCAAATTTTGGAATTTGAGCAATATTGATGCAAGATGGGCACCCAATATCTCTTGAGAGAAGGAAATTAAATCAAATAGAATGATTAAAGTCCACTTAAAACAAGGAAATTCTTTCCATCTTGCATGCATTAACAAAATGGTGCCAATATATATTGGGAAGTAAGTTCTTGATATGCACAGATCATAATAGTCTCCAGTACTTGTTACAACAAAAAACATTGTCAACCAAACAACAAAAGTGGATAGAGAAAATTTCCATTTTTGATATTGAAATTATACATAAAAGAGGAAAATAAAACATCTCGGCTGATGCACTTTCATGAAAAGATGAAGAAACACAAGTTTTGCAATATCAATAGCTATTCCAGACTGGTTTAACAAAATCTAAACTGAATATGCAAAAAACCTAGATACTTTCTGTATAATCAACAATTTAAATCAATACCCTAAATTCAAATGGAAAAATGACATCTTATGGTATAAAGGGATAATATACTTAAATACCGTCTCAAGATTTAAGGACAAAGTTCTTCAAGAATCTCATGATTTCCCAACTACAGATCATGTGGGATTTTTCAAAACATATTATAATGCACAAATATTATTTTTTTGGAAAGGGATGAGTTCATATATTCAAAAATATGTAGCAGAATGTGATATTTGTCAGAGGAAAAAGAATGAAAATGTGTCGACCCCCGGGTTACTACTTCCATTACACATTCCTAGCCAAAAATGGGAAGAAATTTCAATGGGTTTCATTGAAGGACTACCCATATCCGATGGAAAAGATAAAATATTAGTAGTAATAGACATACTAAATAAGTATGCACACTTTATTGGAGTAAGGAAACCAGACTCAACAAAACAAACGGATGAAATATTCTGTAAAAATATTTACAAACTACATGGGTTCCCTAAGGTTATCATCAATGATAGAGATGCCAAATTTAAAGGGAATTTTTGGAGAGAATTTTGCAAACAGATAAGAACCTCTCTCAATATGAGCTCAACTTACCACCCTTGAACAAATTGTCAAACATAAGTCATCAATACATGTTTAGAAACCTATCTCATTTATTTTATGTGCGAAAAAAAATGTTTTCAAAGGTTGCACCTTGCTAAGTGGTGGTATAATTCCACTTATCAAACATCAAATAAAATGACACCTTTCCAAGATATTTATAGTTAGGAACCTCCATCATGGAAGGATTTTTCCGCTAGCCACATAAACGTTGCATCAGTAAAAGACCATTTAGACGAAATTCATAAAATCCTTCAGTTTCTCAAGGAAAACTTAACAGTTGAAAGGAATCGAATGAAGCAACAAGCTAACCAAAACCAAACAAAAACATATTTCAAAGTAGGAGACTTGGTATTTGTGAGACTTCAATCGTACAAACAGTTATCCCTTAAAAAATATGGAAAGAATAAATTGGCTGCAAAATTTTATGGACCATATCAAATAAATAGAAAAATCAATCACGTAGCTTACCCGTTGGATTTACTAGATAAAAGTTGTATCCACAATGTCTTTCATGTATCATGTCTAAAGAAAGTATTGGGGAAATAACAAAAGGCACAAACTATAATTCCTATGTTGGATGAGGAAGGAAGAATCATTTTATAGCCTGAAGCCATTATTTCCACTTGGGAAAAGAGAATATGTTCTCAATTAATGAAGGAATATCTAATTAAATGGAAAAATCTATGGGAAGAATATGTTGCATGGGAGTCATAGCACTTTCACCAGTTATATCCTTCGTAACCATTGCTTTGAGGACAAAGAACAATTTTAAGGGAAGAGCAATGTTATACGTAAAATAATAATAAATAAGATAATAAATAAATAATAAATAAATAATAAACTATAAATTAAATAATAAACTAAAATTCATGACCAAAGGTCATGACTCTCCATAAAAGTCATAGTGGGCATTATATAATGGGCTCCCGTCATTGTAATAATCATCCATTATAAAAAAAATTAAAAATCATTATATATATATATATATATATCATTATCTTATTCATAATATTATCTCTCTGAGTTTTACTCTCCATCCTGAGGTGGATGATGACAGGATTCCAAAGAAATATTATTTTATTCGACAATTTTCCAAGGGTTGAACCCTCCAAGCTCCATAATTTCTTATCTTCTTGTGTTTCTTGCTAAGTGTATTAAACACTTAGTGTTATGTATCATGAAGAATATAATATCCCAATGCATGTGGGATAGACTATTAAATGAAAAATTCAAATTTTATGAAGGGAACCACAAAATTCATCTGAGGGCCCACATTTTCCCATCATTTTTTATCGACTGTGGTTGAGTTTTGATCTTACGGAGGCCATAACTTAAGCTTTGGGCGTCAGAATCACACAAAATTTATACAATTGGAAAGTAATTTCGACGTAGAATATGGTGGTATAGGTTTCAAGTGTTGAAAGTGGATACATGTTTCTCATAAATAAAAATATTAGTCAGTTGCATTTTTAATGGGCCTTCATGACAACTCAACTTCATGAGCTCATATCTTGAAATCCGGGGGACGGATTTGCGCAAACTTTATATTGTTGGAAAGTTGAGATGATCAAGAGAACGTATGACGTGGTTTACATGGACAAACATTGGATTTCACTTCCATAAAACTAAATTACAATCGTCCTCTTTTAATGGAAAATTAATTAAAGTTTTAAAAAATAACAGTTTAATTCAAATTTTTATTGAAAATGGAGAGGGACCCATTTTCAATATACATATATTAATTATGTGATTTCAATAATGAGGAATTAATTAGGCATTAATTAAATTAAATTCTTCAAGAAGAAACTTGTACGGGAATTTCTATATGGGAGAAATGCTAACTACTCAAGAAGTTAGAAAATCTCTTATTAAAAAGACAAGAGAGGCTTCATCAAGAGGTTCAAGAATCAGTATTGTGAGATGGAAGGCCAGGGGATCATAGGAAGAAGAAGGTACAACCATGGATACAAAATCAAGCTTCTAATAAAAAGAAATAAATCTCCATATTCTCCATTCTTTGTATTCTTCTCCATCACTTCTCATAAGTTTATGCTTGAATCTCAGAGTTAGGAACAATGATGAGTTGAGTTTTTTTCTTGTATTCTTCTAATCTCTTTTCTTATATGATCATGGATTATTTTCAGACACATACATGGCTTTCAAATATTTAGTAATGAAGAACATATTTCATGAATAAAACTCCAGAAAGAATTTTTTCAGGGTCGATATTGATTGTATCTTGCCACCTTCAGTTTTAAGTATGATATATTTGAGGTTGACCTATCAAATTCTATTTTTATGCTGATAGCATTACTCTTTTAAAATTGTTTGAGATGATCAAATTATTCTCTACTATTTTTCATGAAGAAGACATGGATGTATTTATATATGATTAAGAAGATTGTGTGTGATATTGATCACAATTTAATTTCGATGTTGAATCCCTCCTTCAATATTTTATTATTGCAAAAGGACAGTTTCTACACATAAAGTTGATATTGGGTTATTGAAGAACCATTTTCATTTTAAATCCAAGAAAGAAAGATTTGGGGTTTTTTTCCTAGCACTCTCCCTACTCCAAAATATCCAAACATATATCTTTTAGGAAAGAGGAGAACCACCTCTCTAAAAATGAAGGCGGACTAATGTCCTCATGAGGTTGTTGTTTCGGTCCTAACGGATTCAAGCGTCAACCGTCAACATTTTTGGCGACCATACTGGGTAACGATTTATTTTCAAGATATTTGAGGAACCATAAATCTCCATGGCTCAAAGTTTCGACAAGATTCAATAAAAAATATTCTTATTTTAAGCATGGATCACCGTTTTGTAATTTCAAAAAGAAACAAGAAGCACCAAAGATTTGGGAGAATGAACTCCCTGGCAACTCCATTGAAAAAATTCAAAATAAAGGGTTTCATTAATGTCATAATGCTTTTTTATATTATTTATCAATCCCATCAATGGATTTTCAAGACTCATCAAAAGGGATAAATACTCAAAGAATGAGGCAATTTCATAATACCTTTTTAAATCTACTAGAAAAGACTTTCAAATGCCCAATATTCTTATTGAATTTTTTCTACATTCTTTGGGGTTGCTTTAAAACATGCAAAGAAACACTTGATTAATTTTAAAGGTATATGTAATGATTTTAACCTCACAGATGACAATGTTACATGTATATTATTTCTACAAACTCTATGAGAGGATGCTTGAATGGTATGGTTCATTAATTCCTAACTCCATTACTAGTTGGGATGTGTTAGAAGATTCATTTGTGGAAACGTTGATCCCAAAGGTGAATTCATATGTTTTTTTAGATGTTTCAAATATTTCTTCCGACCCACCCTCTCCCACATGGACACAAAAAGATTAAATGAATCATTCATAAAAATAATATCATGAAACACTACAACACTTTTCTAAATCAAATTTTGTTGCTGAGAATGAAGAAAATGATTTCAAAGACAAAGAAAAGGATATCAACATCTCATATACTTGATATGAGGAATAAATTAAAGAGTCTCCACCAAATATGAAAGAATAATTCATCCAAAAATAATTGGTGGAAGTAAACAATTTTGAGAACAAAGAAGATATCCATTGCATAGAAGAAGAACATTGCCAAGACATCGCCAATGAAAAAATAATCTTGAATGTGGAAAAACAAGAAAAAGAGAATGTTTTCAAGAAATAAATTCATCATTTGATTGAAGACATAAACACTCTGTGGAAGCCAAGAGTAGATTATATTTAACATTGGCTCAAAAGTATTGTCATCCCACCAATGCAAACAAGTCTTATGCACACATTGCTCGATCCCATCGTGGTACATTTTTTGCATGCTCCTGATTTTCATGCTCCTAATTTGTTGGTGGAAACCCCAATGTTTTTCTTAATGTTGGAGCCCATTTAACAATTCAATTGGATGCTCGAATATCTCCATTGGAAATCTTCCTATCCCTAAGGTTCCCCTTTCATTCAAGTAAGTTAGGGTAGGTAGATAATGTATGTATATAATTTGTTTCTTAAGTTCAGTTTTGCATAATAAGGTAGTATTTGTATTGAATTGTGAAGATAACTACATGGAAAAAGAAGAATTATAAGAATTCATTTTGAATATGACTCCATAGCCCAATGGAGAAGGTAGTGGGTCTTGATATTATGGTGTTCTCAGTAACCCACATGGGGTCAATGTCCCACAGTTGGAGCTAGTTGTTGACCAAAATTTGGTCAGCTATATTTTTCCTCTATTGGATTCATAAAATCCTTGATACAAAAAGAAGAAATTTTTTGATCTTTTATAATTTCACTATGCATCCCTCAGTCTCCGCTTCGTCATGCACTTTTCGGATTACAAATTCCTTTCTACATGCCTAAGTTATTCAAGATATGGTCTAAAGGTCCGAAGGAAAGATTATACATAAATTTTCTAAGTATAATTTTCTCCTCTCCATTTTCTATTGTGAATTAATATCATCACTTATGTCCCTCACTTTCCATATACACACTTAACCATTTTTCTATTTTCACCACTCTTATCGATATGTTCCACTAGTCTCTACACTTACACATTTTTGGGACTCTTCCTTCATCTCCTCATCGGGTTCGCAGGTTGGTGGGTTGACGGACCTTCATATCCATCCACTTTCCCATGTCATGAGTCCACTGCTACATTACACTTAACCATCTTTTTAAATTCACAGGTTCGCAGGTTCAAGCCCTCATCATCGAAGTTTCTTGATCTCCACTTTCCACCCAAAATTTCGTGATCTACATTTTGGACCATCATATTTGTCATGAGTGTAGAGCCCCTAAATTATTTTTTCCCTTATACATGCAAGTCCAACTGACCAAATTTCCAAATTTAAAATATTTTTGATCATCCAGAACCCCGGGTTGGTGGGGTTCATAAAAAGTTTCAAATTTAAACTCTCTCTCGTCTGACCGACTTCCCTTCTATACTTAATTTATTTGGATCACTCATTCAACTACAGATTGGTGGGTTGGAGGGCTCGAAAACCTTTCATGGTTAACTTCATTCACCTCCATCCCCTCACCCCCACGAACCTATAAAACCTTCAACCCGCCTCTCCCTCATCTCTTCTTGTCCCATCTCACATACTTAGCCAAATTCTCAAAGCTATTCCAAGGCATGAAAACCAACGAATGAGAATATGACATGTCACGATGATCTGGACCATTCCTATGTTGACATGTGGGTGTGACTTATTGATGACATGGAACGAAGTGGAAAATGACAGGATTCCAAAACAATATTGTTTTATTCGACAATTTTTCAAGGGTTGAATCCTCCAAGCTCCATAATTTATTATCTTCTCGTGTTTCTTGCTAAGTGTATCAAAAAATTAGTATTATATATCATGAATAATATAATATTACAATGCATGTGAGATAGAATTTTAAACCAAAAACTCGAATTTTATGAAGGGAAACAAAAAATTCATCCAAGGACCCATATTTTCCCATCAATTTTGATCGACGATGGCTGAGTGTTGATCTTGCGGAGGCCATAACATCAGCTCTGGGGGTCGAAATCGAGAAAAAATTAAACTATTGAAAATATAGTTAGACATAAAATATGGTGGTTCAATTTTAAAGTGCTTAAAATTGACACATTTTTCTCGGAAATTAAAATACCAGTAAGCATTTTTAATGGGCCTGTATGACAACTCAACTTCACGAGATCATATCTTGAGATCCGGGTGATGTTTTTGTGCAAAATTTATATCATTAGAAATATGAGACGATGAAGATAACATAGGAAGTGGTTTATAGGGATAAAACATTGTTTTTCACTTCAAGAAAATTATATTATAATCGTCTTCTTTTAATGGAAAATTAATTAAATTTTAAAAAAATAAAAGTTTAATTAAAACTTTTATTAAAAAAATGATAGCGACCGTTTTAAATATACTTATATTAATTATGTGAGTTCATTAATGATAAATAAATGAGTAATTAATTAAAGTAAATGCTTCAAGATGAAACTTGTATGGTAATTTCTAAAAGGGATAAACCCTAAGTACTAAAGTAGTTAGAAAATCTCTTCTTAAAAAAAGAAGAGTGTTGGAGTTACTTCACACACACCTAGGATTTGTTTTTCCTATGTTTATTAGTCTTTACCTAGTCTCCTAAATATTAGGGAGAATATTCTTCTACGAGAATATTCTCTTCAGTTTTCACTTTAGTTTGACTAGTTGAGTGGAGTCTAGATGATGCATTAGTTTTGTCACCATAAAACATTGGGATCATCACTATATAATGGAAATTATCCTTGGTATCATCACCACAATAGAAAATTACCCATGATTCCCTGAGCTCCTCCTCACTTCACTATGTTTCAGTTAGTTAACTGAAGACTAGTAGACTAGTTAACTCAGCTAGGTGGAAGTTCACTCTCGTAACTATCTGAGACACTAGACTAGGTGTAAATTCACTCTTGTAATTATGGGTGTGTGTCTAGATAACTCTAGACCACCATTATGGTGCATTGGATTCACCTCCATTGTGCATTGGTTGAGTTATACATAGTATATTATGTGCAAATTATTCATTATTAAAACAGTTAATGAGAATTCTTCCATTCTCTCTCTTTCTTCTTCTTTCTCAATTTCTCTCTCCAAATGTGTGTGGTATTTTATAGCTAGATATATTATATGCAGGTTCAACACATTTACAAATAGAGGCTTAATCAAGAGGTCCAAGAATCAGTATTGTGGGAGGGGAAGGGAAAAAGATCAGAGGAAGAAGAAGGTACAACCTTGGATGCACAATCAAGATTCTGATCAAAAGAAAGAAATATCCATCTTCTCCATTCTTTTTATTATTCTACACCACTTCTCATAGATTTATGATTGAATCTTAGAGTTGGGCACAAGGATGAGTTGTTGAGTGTTTTTCTTGTATTCTTCTAAGATATTTTCGTACATGATCATGGAGTATTTGCAACCACATACATGGTTGTCAAATATTTTGTAATGAATAACATATTTCATGAATAAAAATCCACAAAGAATTTCTTCGGGGTTGATCTTGACTGTATCTTGTAAATTTGAGTTTTAAGTATGAGATATTTGAGGTTGAACTATCAAATTCTCTTTCGATCTTGATATCAATACTCTTTTAAAATTCTTTGAGATGATCAAATTATTCTCTCCTATTTTTCATGAAGAAGACATGGGTGTATTTATATATTATCAAGAATATTGTGTGTGATGTTGATCACAATTTAGTTCTAATGTTGATGCCCTCCTTCAATATTTTCTTATTGTAATAATAATTTTGTTGCACATAAAGATGATATCGGGTTATTGAAGAACCATTTTCACTTTAAATACAAGAAATAAACATTTGGGGTTTGTTGTCTAGCACTCTCCCTACTCCAATATATTAAAAGATATATATTTTAGCCAAAGAGGAGAACCACCTCTCTAAAAATGAAGGGGGACTAATGTCCTCATGAGGTTTCCATTTCAGTCCTCATAGATTCAAGCATCAACACTGATCACCAGTAGAAAATCTGGAATTGGCTTGCATGTCATAGATATCCACAAAATCATGTGTGAATACTATTGTCTTTCTGGTTCTGGAGTTTTTCATCTGATACACAAAGAGAATATTGACAGAGAGTTTGGGAACATGTAGCACATTCTTGAAGCTCTCATTTGTGTGTTCAACTCTCCCTTTGTCGTTGACTTCGACTAGAGATTCATTCCTCATCAGAATAGCATGACCTTTGCATGCATCCAATGAAGACTAGACTTCCTTTGTGGATTTTATGTGGTGTGATCCACCTGAATCTACAATCCAAGCATCGAGAGAGAAGTTAATGGAAATCAAAGCATGTCTATAATTACCTTTCTTGGGGTTTTGATATTTTGGCTTCTTCTTCTTGGCACCCTGAGGGATGCGATCTCCAAGGTTATTTTTCTGAAGTATTTGTGCTATTTGATCTATATTCTTCTACATGCATGTAGATTCTAGATGGAATCGTCATTGACAGTAAGTGAATTTTTACCCTTTTCTTCCCTTTCCACCGTTGGATCTAGAGGAATTGTTGAAGGGTTTTGAGTACCCTTCCTTCTTTGGATTTTCTTGTGCCTTCCATTTGTATTTGGTTTTATATTTCTGATTTTGGTGACTTATATAATCTTTCATAGCAAGTGCATGCACTTTTGAGACATTGATTTTTCACATGTTGATGATCTTGTTATGCTCTTGCGTCAAAGACTCGATAACGACCTCAAGAGAGGGCATGGCCACGTGTCTCTAGAGGAGATTCTAACTGAATGAAATGTGGATACAAAAAATGAGTATTCCAAAGAAGGTTTGGAAAGGATGTTAAGAACCATTTGTTTCTCCACCACTGATTTATCAACCTCGAAAGCCTTGAGTTGCGACAACAAATCCTTAGATTTGGTAAAAAAAATCTTGGAGATTTTCAAATGTTTTTGGATCCAAAGTGAGCAATTCCACCTTGAGAATATGTCCCCTCATCTAATCCTCTTTGCAAAAAATTCCTTCCATGGTGGTCCAGACATAATTGGGGGTTTAAAAGGAGAATATGTGAAACATAATTGTAGGAGAAATGAAATTGAAAATAGTTCCATACACTTCATCCATCTGATTCAGATACTTGGATTTTTCTATGGATGATGTAGATTTGGTATATGTGGCCATGGTTAACCTACATAATCCTCTACTTCGAAGATACAATTCCATCTTGTTCTTCCATGCAAAGAAATTGTATGGTGTAAGGATTATCTCTTTTGGATATTCCATTTTCTTGTTGTCTTCAATCTTTGATATCTGCAAAAATATTCTGGTGTGTATTTTTCCCAGCAATCCATCGTCTATGATACAATGTAAATGTGGATGAACCTGTACAAAAAATATCTAGCTAGCAAAGGACATACACAGTTTGTAGAAAAATGAGAAAAGAATGAAACGAGAGAGAGAGAATCAAATAATTGTATTAACTTTGTGAAAGAATGATACAATACAATAGATATTCACTGCATAGATAAACTAATGCACCATAATGCATGAGATAATGGACTATAGTGGTGGTATAGAGTGATCTGGACACCCATCGACAATTACAAGATTTAACTTCCACCTAGTATAAGTCAACTAGCCTCTCGGTCATGATTTAAATGACTAAAAGCATAAGTAATGTGTCACTCTGGTGATAATCCCAATGACAATTGGCATTAGCAATTATGATCCCAATGCTTCATGGTGATGGAACCAATGTGGCATCAAGACTCCACTCAAATGATCCAATTGAAGTGAAAAAATGAATCAGATTCAAATGGACTGATAAGTGTCAAGAGAGCTTCAAAATGTTAAAACAATTACTAATGACAACCCCCATTCTAAAGATAGCAGATCCACATAAGTACTTTGTGGTCTGTACATATGATTCATTAGAAGGTTTGGGAGGCATGTTGTTACAAGATGATTATGTAGTTTCTTATGAGTTACAGAAATTAAAACCTCATGAATACAACTATGCAACTCATGACCTAGAACTAACTTATATGTTGCATGCTTTGAAGATGTGATGAAATTACCTATTAGGTAGAAGGTTTTTGTTAAAAAATGAAAACACTCGTCTTAAGTATTTCCTTGAACAACCAAACATCAATGCAAGGAAACTAAATTTCTTATATTTCCTAAGAGAATATGATTTTGAAACAAAACGAATTAAGGGAAAGGAAAATAAAGTAGAAGATGCACTTAATAGAAAATTTAATGCATTTTTCAATAGAAATGTGCAATCTAATGTGAACAAGAAAAATTTTATAGCGACGGGAAAATATGAGGATTACAGGAAAAATCAAGAAAAATGTCAAAATAATAACTTAGTTGCGGAAGATTCAAAGTTTAGTTGCAGTCATGAAGGTTTAGTCATGTATAAAAAAAGAATTTATGTTCCAAAGAAAAAAGAATTGAAGAATCTAATACTAATGGAAATACATAAGAAACCATATTGAGATCATCCAGGTTATCAAAAGACAATAACAAATTGCAAGAAAGAATAGTTTTTGTGTGGAATGAAAACAAAGATTGTTGAATACCTTGCTAGGTGTCTAGAGTGCCAACAAGTTAAAGATGAGCATCACCACTCAGCTAGATTATTGCAGCCCACACCCATACCAGAATGGAACTGGGAAGTAATTTGTATGGATTTAATCATAGGAATACATATAACAAGGAAGGATAATGACTCTATAATTGTGGTAAAGAACAAACTTATGGAAGTTTCACACTTTATTACGGTAAAATATATTCACAAGGATATACATATTGCATAAATTTTCATGAAAGAGATTTTCAGAATGCATGGTTTACCCAAAACTATCATCTCAGACAGGGATACCAAGTTTACCTCCATCTTCTGGAAAACCTTATTCCAAGGTTTGGATACTGAATTGCATTTTAGAACAACATATTATCCTCATACTGATGGTTAGATCGATAGGACTAAACGCATTGTCGAGGACATGCTACAGATGTATGTAATGGATTTCCTAGTAAAGTGGGAAGACTATCTTCATTTGGTTGAGTTTGTATACAATAATGGTTATCAATATTCTTTAAAAATGAGTCCTTTCAAATTTTTGTATGGTATAAGGTGTTGAAATCCTGTGAGTTGGGACAACCCAATTGACAGAATCATTTTAGGACCATACATACAAAAGGAAATGAAAACAATTGTTCAAAAAGAAAAATAGAACTTGAAAAGTGCACAAGATAGGCATAAGAGGTATGTATATTTAAAAAGGACACATACATAATTCATTTTTTGCGACCGTGTTTAATTAAAATTAAAACCCAGAAACATTTCATGTAAACTTGGGAAAAATTCTAAGTTATCACTGTGGTATTGTGGGCCTTTTGAAGTGCTTGCCAATGTGATCAAAATTGTTTTCGGCACGAAATGAGAGAGGAGATATAATAAATAAATGTACATAGATATCTCATATATCCAATAATATAATAGAAATGTACCAAAGATGCAACCATAAACACAGAGATAGAGTAATACACAATTTTCTATTAATGAGAAAAAATGTACAAAGACTGTAAAAATACTGAGTGAAAGACTCACTAGAATGGTACTATATTATCTCTTAGAAGATATGTGATGGTTATTCGCATTCAAAAGAATATGATTTTACAATGAGACTCCAAAGGCCTTTTTATAATAAATAAAAAAAAAAACCCTAACCCCGAAAGATGAAAAACCAACGGTTTTGTGGACCCCATTTTGGGTAGTTTGGCGTATCAACTTCCCATGGGCGTAAATTTGGAATACAATCTCTCTTTGGGGCACACGAGAGCTCAATGGAAAGGTATTGTTGAGGAGATTAATTTTGAGGTCTCAATTAGATACTTCATCTATAATTGAAAACCTCGATCCTAAAAAACCTTGATTTAAGCCCTAAAAATGGCCCCAAAAGTTAAAAACAACTAAAACTCGCAAATTACCAAAATTGCGAGAAAATTGTTTTGATCCAATTAGAAAATGTGGGTGGCCACTGATATCCACCTAGATCAATCCTCCCTCCTTAGGAATCTATGGTCTCCATTGTGTTGAGTTCCTGGGGGAGAGGGAAAAGATTTTTTTGAATCTACATCTTGATGAGTTGCTTGCCTTGTTGGATAAGTTGCATTGCTTAGCTTGTTGAAGGTTGTCAAAAACATGTGGCTTGAAGGGTTGGATATTTTTAAACAGTCTAGATACATGAGATTCTTGTGTGCAGAAGGAATATTTACACTTTCCTACAATCTTGTCGACCTTTTTCTTTTAGATAGAAGGTGCTTGGATTGAGGCTTCAATGGTGTTTTTCTCTTCATGATTTGAACAGACTATGAAGAAGCTGACATTTGTAGTATGAGATACTACCGTGCGACACTCTTTAGGTGGGACAATAGTCAGAATTACCTCTGGTATTCTGTAGAGATGACCCCTTAAAGTAACAATGAAACTACGGGGTCGAGACTCATAAACAACATGGCACTTCCACATATATGGTTGGCCCAAGAGAACATCAGAGACATCCTGTGGGGCAACATAAGATAATACCTCATCCTTGAAGGGATGGATTTCATATAACAATCGACACTGCTGGTTGACATGAAGATCTCGTCCCTGGCGAAGCCACCCGATGTTGTATGGTTGCGGGTGTGGTGTTGTCGACAATCCAAGTTCTTTGAAAACCTTTGTTGAGATGAGATTCTTCTAGATTCCATTATCAAAAATAAAATGTGGCGGGGTCCCTTTCACCCACATCTGTGAATAAAAAATGCGCTCCCCCTCTTCAAGATTTGTTGGTTCTTTTGGTTTAATTGTTGCAGTTGGGACAATAGAAGTGGGGTCTGTGTCGATGATCTATCTTTTACTAGTATTTTCAGAATCAGATTCTGAATCAGGGTTTGGCTCCTTGTCTTTGATCTCAGCCACCAATGACTGTTTTGAGCGACATTCATTGGTGTTGTTCCATGGGATTTTGTGGAAATCAAACCATTTTCCATTGTCCTTCTTCGTCTTCCCGTGACCCTTCTTTTCCTATGTCTTAGACTAGTTTTCAGGAAGTTGTTTGTTAGGTTCATCTTTCTCATACTTTGGTTTTTGTGTATTTTCATATCCGAACTCTCATTTTTTCTGGTGCCTCAATTTCTAGTGGATTTTAACAACATATCGATACGCAACATCGAGTGATGAGATATCCAAAAAATCTATTTCATTTCGGATGTATCTGTGTAAAGCCCGACGATAATTCAGAACCAAATGTCGCTCAGAGTCTTTGATACCCAGCTTGGTGTGTAAGGCATCGAAGGTATTGGTGAACTTTGACACTGCTTGGCCCCTCTCTTACCATAGTGTGGTCCATCTCATGTATTGGTCCTCATAGTTGCCAACAGGGTAATATTTTTCCTTGACTACATACACAAAAAAATCTCAAGCCGGTTCGGCCCCATATATTCCAGTATCCTCTATGGAACTTTTCTCCCAGTAAGTTTGCCACCAATTCTTTACATGGGGAAGAGCCTTAAGCAACGCGAACATGATATGGAGATTTTACATTGAGCATTATTGAATACCTCTCGAGAGCAAAGAAACCATACAATTTTGTTGTTGCAGCACATAAGAATCCGACTTATTTATAGAAAATGAAAGAAGCATTGGTGAATGAAAAAGAGAGCCTATATTCCAACTCCATCTTGCCCATCTTGCCAATTTGTTGTTCTATATTTAGAAATGATATCTTCAGGTTAGTTATTATTGGAACAAATGGCAGAGCAAATTGCAAATAAACAGTCAAAGGATCAAATCAATTTCCAGATTTCCAGTTCTTCAAAAGATTCGATGAGCATATTCAAGCAATAAGTGGACACAGGTGGTAGTTTGAAGACATGTGACAGTCAAGATCAACTCCCAGATTTGAAGTATATCCAAGTACGAAAAGGGTAAAGTAACAAGCTAGAAGCTATAAAATAGAAACCAGAATGATGACAGAGCATGTTTTGGCACAAACTCAGCAATTGTAGGACAGATCAAAGACGAGTGGCACGTAATCAGTTATATGAGGGTTATCCCCATTTTTTCTGGCAGAGGACAAATTCAACAACATTACCTATTCGAGACATATAGATCTTCCATGAAAGAGTTTGAGAGTAAAATCTCGCAGAAATTGGCAGAACATTCCATTTTTTTGGGCATCTCTCAATAGTTAAAGCATAAGAACACAAGTGGTAATGACATACATGACCAACCAATCCAAGGATATTTCACGAGCAACTAATCAAGCAGTTGTAAGATTTATAGGAGAATATCTTGGTATTCAAAACACAGTTGAGCATTTTCATGAGTAATATCATCATTCAAAGGAATGAGAACATATGTGGTAGTAAAACTCCATATTTCAAGGAACCAGTTCCAGCTTTAAACCAACAACTTCGATTGTTCGTGAGATTTTGGAGACTTAGTTGAAATTATCTTTTGATTTTCATTTTATTACTGTTTTTTCTGTTCCTAGAATTTTGTCAATAGTTTAATGAGTTGTATTATTTTAATGACACCTAGAATAGGCCTTGTACTTTTCCTATTTAATCAACAGTTTTTATTACACCTAAGGGGGGAGCCAAGAGGGTAAGGCCTGAGAAGAATTTGATTAATAGGCCTGTGTATGAGCATTGTAAGCCTATGGGCAGTTTTATTAAGCATTCATTTCTGACATTGAACATCCCTGTGAGTTGTGTTATCAGATTGTGATTTCTTCATTTCCCATTCGGTTTTTCCTTTTTGCTTGAACGATTTACAACTATTGAGAATCAATGAATGTCCATAAACAATAGATTCTTGAGCAGCAAGATTTTTTGTGATCTGCCTGTTGTTTGTGTGCTTTGTTCAAGTACCTGTCAAATCCATTTTGCAGAGAAAATCTTTGTTTGGTGGATGTTCTACTATTTGTCACATTCTCCATTCTTATAACCATCATCATATAAGTATTTTGTCTGATATGAAGTTCACTGGCCTTCAATCTAACAAATTGTTTACTTGACTCCATTCCCAATGGTGATTCATTGGTCTGCATTTTAGCTTATTCCTTTATTCTTTTCTCTTTCACTTTACCTGATCCACCTTGTTTCAAAACCCAAAACACATCCTTATTTATAAAATCATTGCACTAACTGAAGATGTGCTAGGCTTGACCCCATAGCAGTCTAGGAGCAACTTCTACCACTAACATTGACGACCGTTGATCATTTCAGGGCCGCAACACGCGCGGACGTTAAAATACGAAGGGTGGGCCGAAATTCGAACCGTGGTTTTGCTGGGACGTGATGTGGCGTAAGAAGGTGATTTTAAGGTGCAAAGCGGTGTGGGAATAAACCACTTCCCGCGGCCCCAAAACGCACATGCGCATATGACACCCTATCTAATGTCGACAAGTGGTCCTCCGTCATTCATCCCACTATGCTCCAATCCCAAGAAGGGGTCAACCAATGTATGAGGATTGACTTTCACAAACCCGACACCAAATCCAGCAACAAAAGGTGGTCCTCTGCCTATCGTCCCATCGCGCTCCAATCTCGGTGAGGATCTTGTTAATGAATTTGGGACTAGTAGCTGGAAACTCATCTCAACCCATAAATGGAAGGCTAAAGATTTATGACTAAGGAAGCACGATTTTCAGAAAAGTACAACAATGGTCAGTTTTTTGCAGGTCCCTACTGAGCCTGGTTTGTGTCTGATGGGAGAAAACACACACAATCTAACATAAGGTTGCTCAAACGCAGAGATTTGAATGACATCGCCAGATCACACCCCTAGAAATTGTGAACTAATCTAAGTATAAATAGATCAGTTTGATATTTTATTAAGAGGGTCAAATGGTTGAGAAGAGCTCCCTACTGTGTAATTTTTTATGCCAGAATTGTTCTCTGGTTATGTATCAAACTTGAGACTTTTGCATTAATAGAAGTTATCTTCTTTCACCTCTTTGTTTAAAATGTGCTAGAACACTTGGTCATGGAGGATCCAATCGAGGGTTGTGGTTCTATTGTAACGTAGGTTTGATGACAGTATTACTGTGACCACTTTTACTCAACTTCTTTGTAATCTTATTTCCCCTTATGATGAAAGGCTCAGACATGGAGGATTTATTCAAGTTGTTGTAGTTGCATGGTAATGTAGGTTTGATTATTATGTTGCTGTGACATATTTTAGGGTTTGAAAATTGAGTGCAAGAGTGCTCTTGAACCTGAGTTTTTCTTCACCAAGATGCTTGAAAGCTGGATGTTGATAACATTCTTGTTCACCTCTTTCACTAAGTATTCCTTATGCTCACCCTTAAACTCAAATCACTGACTGAAGTTAATGAGGACCTCACTTCCCTATGCATTTCTTGTCCAGTTTCTGTGTTCAAATCATTCTTGTACTGAGTTTTGTCCATTTGACCTCCACTCATAAAACCAACATACACCAAACATTATGATGGGTACTCGGCTTATCCTCTTGTAATATAAGGGTGACTCTCAATGCTAAAATTAATGACATCGTTGTCGTGGATGAAAGTGAAGATATCTTCCCGAGGAGAACAACAACGAATAGATCCAGTTTTAGATGGTAAACTGAAGCTGGACACATTATTCAGACTGCACCATTCACTTGGCGACTCCACTCCATGAAGGAAGAACCTGTTAGAAACTTCACTGATATGAGACAACCATATCAATGGAAGCTATCTTGGCTCAGATGTATGCTTTCTATGATTTCTCAAATATAGTCGGTTTTCCACATCCAATGCCGATATAACTGAATGGGATGATTATCTTCCAAGATTCAGAGGAAGCACGCATGACCATACCAGTGAGCACTTATTCAATTTTCATATATGCATGCTTGAACATGGTTTTGTTCAAGAGTATGTCTTGATCAAGATGTTCAAATTTTGTTTAGAAGAACATGCTCATGAATGGTATCAATCTCTTCCTGCTGTCAATATCCATTCTTTGAAGGATTTTCATGTTGCTTTTAATTCATTTTACAAGAAAATCTACCCGTCTGATCTTATTTTTGATAACTGTTGTAAGGACTTTGAATTCCACATCCAATAGACAATAGAGTGTTCCTCGTGTGATGAGTCTGGTGAAGATCTGATTGAAAGAGAAAGTGAGGATATAAGCAAGTATTTTGTGAATATGGATGAAAACGTTTCTCTTTATATTTCCCGAGAAGAAGGCCTTCTAGATATGAATTATGATAGTGTTGATGATTCCATAGCCATAAATTCATTATATTTTTCCCCTCGTGCACCTGATGTCTCATATTTAAAATAAGGAATAGTTGTAGAGGAGGATTCTTCTCTATTCCTTCAAGAGGTTTTTCGTGATGTATTTTCACCTATGATTGAAGAGAAGAATCAGGAGATTGCTCATTTTTCTTTGTAAGATAAAAGATTTTTTCTCTCACCTATCTTTGATGAGTATTCATATGAAGAAGAGTAGATCCCTACATGACATTTTGTTGACTTAGGAAGCATCCAGCCTATGTATGACAACTATGAATCAGATTCTGAGGTGGATATGAAGGATTTTCAATACCATACTATAGAGCCTTTTCATTTATACATTAAGGAAAAGCATTGTGTGGAAATGAGGCATCCTGGGTCTGTAGAAGACATCATGAAGCATGTTAAAGAGAAACAACCATCCATTGATATTTTTGTCCATCAACTAACATATGTTATCAGAGAAGGAAAAGGAGTAGTGGATCAACAACCTACATCATCCTTTCACTCACCTATGCTTTCCACAAACATTCAACCATATGTGAGCAGCTGTAAAGCAGAGCAGGATTTCTGTTACCAACCTAGTAGGTTTTATTGCCTATTTTATGACCCTGTGGAGTTGTATATGGAGTTGATTTTTCAAGAAGCATTGGAGCCTGCAAACCTTTTCATCTTATTATCATTTGGGGGTATTGTCAGTGTTCCAAAGCATGTTTTCATTCTGTTGTCATACTTCCCTTACCATTTGTGGATCATTTGTAGTGAAAAGAAGAGTTATGTCACCAAACAGTCTGGGTGGCTATGGTGGAAGTTTTCTTTCACCTAGCACATTGTAAAAAATTAGTTAGTATAGGATTGTACATAAATAAGCTCCCTCTGGAGCACAGGTGTTTTTCTTTTTCTTTTTGTAAGTAGAGTAGTCTATATATCATCCTGTTGTCTTCAACAAAGTGTATTTCAGCTCAACTCCACAACCCAAAATCTAAGGCACTTGAACTATGCGTTCTTGGCAGCTCATAGGGAGCATGCCAACCCCTGTGGAGCCATGTGTTATCACACAAAGCAGCATGAATGCAGGTGAGTAGGTTTAGTCTGCAACAATCGATATCCCCTGCACAGCTTAGATGTGGTTCTATCTCCAAGCACAGTTGGAGGGACTCCAGAGTTGGAAGGCGGATAAAAGTTTCACAAGGGCGCTAAAGTAGTCGGTGAGCCTAGATCTCAACTCTCATCCAGATCAACGATCATTGATCATTTTGGGGCTGCAAAAGGTGCGGATGTTAAAATCCTAAGGGTGGGCCGACATCCCAACCGTGGTTTTGTGGGGAGGCAACGTGGCGGAACAAGGTGCATTTCGGGTACAAAAGCGGTGTGGGCCTAAACCACTTCCTGCAGTCCCGAAATGCACATGTGCATATGACGCCCTATCCAATGTCGACAGGTGGTCCTTTTCCAATTGTCCCACCACACTCCAATCCCAAGAAGGGGTCATCCAATGAAAGAGGATTGACTTTCACGACCTCATCGCCCAATCTAGCAGCGACAGGTGGTCCTCCAGCAGTCATCCTGTCGTGCTCCAATCCTGATTAGGATCATGTTAATGAAGTCGGGACTGGTAGCTGAAACCTCAACTCATCCCATACATGGAAGGCTATAGAGTTATGGCTATGGAGGTAGGACTATTAGCAAAGTACAACAATGGTCAGTTTTCTACAGGTCCCTACTGAACCTGGTTTGCATCTGACAGGAAGAAACAAGAACAGTCTAATGAAAGGCTGCTCAGATGAAAATATTTGAATGAAATCGCCAGATCACACCCCTCGCAGTTGTGAACTGATATGAGTATAAATAGATCAGTTTGATATTTTTTTAAGAGGGTTGAACGGTTGAGGAGAGCTCCCTACTGTGTAATTTTTTATGCCAGAACTGTTCTCTGGTTATATATCAAACTTGATACTTTCACATTAATAGAAGTCAAATTATTTCACCTCTTTTTTTAAACTGTTCAAGAACACTCGGGCATGGAGGATCGAATCGAGGGTTGTGGTTCTAATGTAATGTAGGTTTGATTACAGTATTACTGTGACCAGTTTTAGTCAGTTTCTTTGTTATCTTATTTTCCCTTATGTTGAAAGGCTCGGGCATGGAGGATCCAATCGAGTTGTTGTAGTTGCATGGTAATGTAGGCTTGATTATTATGCTGGTGTGACATATTTCAGTGTTTGAAACTTGAGTGTAAGAGTTCTCTTGAACTTGAGTTTTTCTTCACCAAGCTGCTTGAAGGGCGGATGTTGATAGCAGTCTTGTTCACCTCTCTCACTAAGTCTTCCTTCTTCTTACCCTTAAACTCAAATCACTAACTGAAGTTAACGAGGGCCTCACTTCCATGTGCATTTCTTGTCCAGTTTCTATGTTCAAATCATTCTTGTACTGAGTTTTGTCCATTTGACCTTCACTCATAAAACCAACATCCACCGCACATTCTGATGGGTATTGGGATTATCCTCTTGCAATCTAAGGGTGAATCTCAGTGCCAACAACTGTTATTATACCTATCCAAAGTTCTTACTCTGAACCGGTGGTAATGGTACTCAAGAAAGATGGATCATGGTGTATGTGTCTAGATTATAGAGAGCTAAACAAGATCAATATTAAATATAAGTTTCCCATTCTCATCATTGATGAATTGTTAGATGAAATACATGGAGTAATCTATTTCACAAAGTTGGATCTATGTTCATGGTATCGGTATATTTGAATGAAGGAAGAAAATATCCCAAAAACAACATTTTAGACTCATGAAGGACATTATGAATTTTTGGTCATGCCTTTTGGCCTTACGAATGCACCTTCCACATTCCAAGGGTTGATGAATTTCATTTTCAATCCAGGCTTCCTTCGAAAATTTGTGTTAATATTTTTTGATGATATAATACTCTATAGCAAGTCTTGGGAGGATCATGTGTGACATTTATACAAGGTGCTACAACTACTACAAGAGCAACAATTGTATTCCAAACTATCCATATGTTTCTTTGGGGTGAAGGAGCTAGATTATTTTTGTCATATTGTATATCATGAAGGTGTCAAGTTAGATCCTAACAAGATTAATTCCATGATGGATTGGTCGATTCCCAAAACATTGAATAATCTTAGATTATTTTTGGGTTTGACAGGTTACTACCGCAAGTTTGTTCGGAACTATGGAAGAATAACAACACCTTTAATGACATTAACTAAGAAGGATGCATTTCCATGGACTCTATAATAAACTCAATATTTTGAACAACTTAAAGAGGCGATGTGAAAATCTCTTGTCTTGACCACACCAGACTTCAAAAAAAACTTTATTGTGGAGTGTGATGCCTAGAGAAATAGCATTGGTGTTGTCCTAATGCAAGTAGGAAGGCCCCTTGATTTTGAAGGTCGTCCACTCAAGGGAAAGGAATTACACAAACCCATTTATGAGAAGGAAATTATGGCAATACTACATGCATTGAACAAATTGATCCCTTACCTAATAGGTAGGAACTTCAAGGTCAAAAAATATCATGATAGTCTTAAATACTTCTTGGAATAAAGACTATGTTCAAAAGAACAACAAAAATGGGTGACCAAGATGTTGGGTTATGATTTTCAAATCATCTACAAAAAAGTGAAGCAAAATGTTGTGGCATATGCACTCTCAGGAAAGGATGAAGATGTTGAGGCCTTTCTCTGTGTTATCTCGATCATCCAACACAACTTGATAATAGAAGCGAGGGATGAATGGAAGAATGATGAAAACACGTGGACTCTCATTCAAAGATTGTAGAAGGATTCCAGTTCATCATATATATTTACATGGAAAAATGATTCACTATGGTACAAAGATCACTTATATTTATGTAAGAAATTGCAACTCAAAAAAAAGGTACTATTGGAATTTCACACCTCTTCAGTAGGAGGGCACTCGGGATTTTTTAAAACCTACCATAGGGTCAAGAAGGATTTTTTTTGGGATGTCCTTAAAACTGATGTTCAAAGGTTTGCGTTAGAATCTTTTCTTTGCCAACAAAATAAGGTAGAAATAATTAAGACCCCGGGTCTTTTACAACCATTAGTGATCCCAAGTCAACATTGGGAGGAGGTTTCCATGGATTTCATCACAGGGTTACCGAAGTCTGAAGGAAACAGTGTCATCATGGTGATTGTTGATAGACTGAGCAAGTACATACACTTTTTTTCACTCTCTCATCCTTTAAAAGCTAGTACAGTTTCTATTGCATTCATGGAGACAATTCAAAAGCTACATGGAAGCCTAAATATTATTGTACATGATAGAGATCCCATATTCACTGGGCATTTTTGGACATAATTATTTTCTTATGTGCGCACTCAATCAGCTCATATCTCATCTTATCATCCTCAATCTGATGGATAAACCGATATAGTGAAAAAATGTCTTGAAGGATACCTTCAGTGCTTTGTCTCTGATAAACAAACACAATGGTTCAAATGGATACCCTTCACAGAATGGTGGTATAACACTTCCTTTCATACTGCAACAAAAATGACACCATTTATGGAACTCTATGGATACCACTCACCTTCAATCACTTCTTTTCTAAAATAAAAATCTAAGGTTCAAGCAGTGGAGGACCACATCGAGCATCAACAATAAGTTCTCCAATTATTAAAGGACAACTTGACCATGGAACAAAATCGCATGAAACAAAAAGCACATCAACACCGTAGTGAAATAAGTTTTGAAGTAGGGGATTGTGTATTTTTAAGACTATAACGAGACAAATAGATGTCCCTCAAGCAAGCTAATAAGGATAATAAATTATCACCAAAGTACTATGTCCCTTATAACGTGTTGCAAAATATTGGTACTATGGCATACAAATTGGAGTTGCCTGCATCTTCAGGAGTACACATAGTTTTCTATGTTTTATGCTTAAAGAAGGTTATAGGTGACAAGATCCTAGTTCAAACTATATTTCCAGAACTTGACGAGGAAGGAAATATAATATTGGAGACTGAAGCTATGAACGACACAAGAATTCAACAGCTGAGGAATAGATCCATTTCAGAGTATCTCATTAATTGGGGGAAACTACCTACTGAAGATTCCACCTGGGAAGATGAGTCTTTTATACATAAGTATCCAGAATTACTCAAGAGTTGTGGAAAATACTAGTCTGAAGAGGAGGGTCATGTTAAGCCCTAAATAGTGGCACATTACCCCTTAATTTGGGCATATTACATTAGTAATGTTATTATATTTATGTCATCTTGGGTCCATTAGTTGTAATTGTACCTCCTAATCTCCTGTATATACCAAGGAGACCTTTTCATTTGGAATCATCTGGTATTTGGAAATTTATGTGGTGTATAAGGAGGCTTCCCCCTCGAAGAGACTTATTATCTGGAATTCTCTCTTTTTCAAGGAGTTGAGTACTTATTCTAAGGTTTTTTTTATGCTATTTTGATATTTGGTTCTTAACATGTGAACATTAGGAGTTCTTACTCCACTTAATTAATCTAGGTGATAGTAAATTTGCAATGAAGATATCATAGAATTCTTTATTCTTTATGGATTCATCCATATTTCTAATTAGCACAAGGTAAAGAGTATGCTTTGACAAAAGAGAATTATTTGAATCCCTTTTAAAAGGACAAGGTAGCAATAACAAATGGTTGAAATCTAATCTATATATCCTTGTGCCATAAAAAAATGAGAATCCATCCACGTGGAAAACATAAGGCAATTTGATGTTGCCTCCTACTTAACTCGATGAGTTAATTACTAAGAAAGAACGGAAAAATATAACAAATTACAAGATCTCTCTCTCTATAAGAGTACTTGGATAGTGTATGGTTCTCTCTCTCTACTATTAATTATGAAGAAGTGAATCGACTCTTTGGATGGTGAGTCTTATACAAGTAGGATGATATGGATAGAGAAGGTGGAAAGGAGAACAATGTTCTCACAAATCTACTTGGAAACATAAATTCACATATATCCTTCTATGTTTAATGCTGTCATCAACCTCTTATTTATAATGAAATTTGTCCCCTCCAAATAACCTGTTTCATGTGTGAAAGCAATGTTTTTTACTGAGTTCCCCTCTATCTAGAAGAGATTGTTCATAAATGCGGGAAAATCTTAAGGCCTATCCTTCATTGACTGCATTATTGAGGACGATCTTGATGATATTTTGTGTTCTTTTATACTTATGCTTCTTTCAAAGGAAAATATGCACACTTTGTGCAAAATTTAATGTGGAAGTTCACGCAAGTGCATGAAATCATTATGAAAATGTATTTTATCCAATTTTTGAGGTCAAGTTTAATATTCATGGGATAAATTTGATATGATTTATTGTTTTCCACTGGTGATTTTTTCCAATGATCACTTGAATATATGCATGAGCAATATTAGGTGATAACATTTAGTATTCCAAAAGATAGGTGATATATAAAGATACCATTGCATAATCAAGCACAACTGAGCATAGATCAACATGCATACCAATGTAAAAAACCAAAATATTTCCATACACAATACATATCTCACATGTATTAGAATTTTTTCTTGTTTAGATTGATCCATAGGGGGATATTATATAACACCCACATGCAACCAACTCCCTTAAAGTGAGGATTATTGGATCTACATAAATTTGTGAGGGTGCATAAAAAACTCCTTAGTTTTTTCCTTGTTATTCACACTGGTTGACTGCTTTTCTATAATGGCTTGACCAGTGCAATGTCGAGTTTACCATCACGTTAGTCCTTATTCAACTGCATGATTGACCTCTTAATTAACTCTCTTAGTCAACTGTTGAATGTCAACTAATTATATATAGAATATCTAGAGGTGTGATGAACCTACACAACTTTTTATTCCAACATCTAGTTCCTCAACATTTATTAAATTATGTTCAAAAATCAAAACCTTTTAGATGTTGTAAAAAATGTAAAGAATATAGAAAATTTAGGTTGAGGAAATATCTTTAAGATGAACACCCTTCTCAACGTTATCAACATTGAGAAGGGTGTTATAGGTGGTATCAAATATTAGGCTCAAAATCTAGGGCCAAGAAGGCCAACGTATCTATATGTAAACTCTGATAAAGAAATACAGAACATATTGTAGATTTAAGATAGAACGATAAAAAAAAATGTTGCACATATGAGCCATATTTCCTATAAGATGATTACAACTAAAGAAAATAGATACTTGCTACAAATTTAAAATAAATTATTTTGATGAAAATTTCTCATATTATTTCTTATTGGATGCTTACAATCAACAACGTAACAAGAAAAGTCGTAACGAATTCTAAAACCTGCATAAAAAAAACTAGGAAGATATACAATTGTTTATAAGTAATTTTTATTTCACAAATACGATACATTTAAGACTATGCTTTTACACCATGAATTTGGATTTCAAAAATTTAGTAACAAGAAAAGCCGTAACGAATTCTAAAATCTTCATAAAAAAAACTAGGAAGATATACAATTGTTTATAAGTAATGTTTATTTCACAAATACGATACATTTAAGACTATGCCTCTCGAGTTTTTACACCATGAATTTGGAGTGAAAATTTAATAGAGAGTTAAGAAAGTAAAGGAACTACTATAAATTAAGGCCTAGAAATATGATTCTCTATGCTAAATCCATGAGAAGACTACATTGTTGGAAAGAGAAATAATTCCTAAAAGAGGCACAACCATGCATAAATGACAAAACAAATTATAAAAAAAATAATTAGTATTGTATAAAGAGAATAAACCCATATACAAATACGGATGAAAAAATAAATTCAAATTTCCAAATCTCGGATTATAAGGTTTCCACATTCTTTTTATCAAATTTGGAGTGTAAGAAAACTACCACAAAAAACTTAGAACTAGTTGACCATACCCGAAATCAAAATGGGTTGTTTTCCATCTAACCTCATCTGTGGTTACAACATTATGTGGGTTTTAACTATCTATAGGTGGGTTTGAAAACATCCTTCATGGGACATTTTTTTAGAGGGAAATGCTCTTGTGTGAATAAGTATCCCCTCTAGGGATATTTCCACCCCAAGATGTTGTCACCTTTCTACCATGTGGACATACCAAAGGGATACCCACCCCAAATAAGGGTTTTGGCTAGTAGTCATTGTGCGTATCCCAAAGGAATCTCATCACTAGCCTGAAATTGTAGCTATGTCACAAGGATGGTAGGGGCCATGCTTAGGAAAAGTTGCAAGGTGACAACATGACATAATAACAAACAATAGAAAAAATAATATCGCATATTACCCTACAACAACAAAATAATTTAGGAAGAAACCCTCTTTGAAATCTTGCAATAAAAAAATATGAAAAATTACGTGAGTGGATCTCGAATCGATCTTCCTCTTACATTACCCAAAACTTACAAAAGATCAAGAGATATAATTAATATGAGAAAAAAAAATTAAACCAACAAAATTATGAGAATAAAATCTTAGAGAACCACTAAGAAATGAAAAAATGGAGTAATGGATTGCTCTCTTTGCTGCAAACAATTCTCACCATAGAAGCCATGTCTCCATTTTTAATAATTTAGACCCTAACCTCCATGAACGTGTTAAATTAATTAAAAAGTACCTATGCAAGTGTTTCTCGTCACCTAGGTGCCTAAGGGGTGAGAAAGTGCCTAATGTGGACCCTAGTCATTTAATTTGTGAGAGATAAATTAAAAGGTGACATTATGACTTAAGTGAGAGGATGAGTGAATGGACACTCAATCTCATCCACTCATCTAATCCAATCTCAATCGTTGGATTAAGAGACTCTTCACCTACCTTCATGAGGTCGACTAGGGTAGGAGGTTACATCCATTCTTGGGTTGTTGTTGCATTTTGAGAGAGAGATGAAAAAGGAGAAATCGAGAAGACTTGAGGAGGAGTTATCTTGCTACTAAGGGAATGCATTCCAAAGATAGCATTGGTATGCATTTCGAGGAGAGATTACAACATTTATTGCGGTTCGTACTGTATGGATTAAGCAGGACGTACAACATTAATAAAGGAATAGAAATCGAGGAGAGGTAAAACACTTTTAGGAGGTCGTACTGTATGGACTTTGAGGTGACCATACAACAAAAATTTGGCATGGAAATTGAGGGAAAGTACAACAAGTTTAATAGGTCGTTTAACATTTCCGTACTGCTGTTTATTTGCACATAATTCGAGAATAATTTTTGTGGGTATTTTTCTAAGTATTTTGGCACATTTCCCAAGGTGTTCATACAACATTTAATGCCAAGAATTGTGTTGTAGAATTTGGCATAGATTTTGAGGCAACCGTACAATAGAGAAGAGGCATAGAAATCGAGGAGCAGACCTGTACATGTGTGAAGGAGATTATGGCATGAATTTTGAGGAGTTTGGCTCATATTTTATGTGAAAGATTGTCACGGTTTTCAAGATATGTTTGTCATTAAATTTCTGAAGATGAATATGTTGTAAAATAAATTTTCTCTGAAGCTCTAAAATAATAAAAACTCCCTCTCTCACTAGTTTTTCCCTTGTGTGTTTTTCCAGGGTCGTTGTTAGACAAAACTATCTGTGTAAATTTTATGAATATTGTGCTGCTGATATGTTTTTATTTGTGCATTAAAATATTGTTCAGAATCCTCATGTTTCAGTTCTGAAAATTAGTTTATATGCTGAGTTTATTTGGCTGCCATAAAACTGGTTTGGGAATTAAACATTGTCTGGAAATTAGCGAGACTTGAAACTGGGTGGGGTATGAAATTTTACATGGTATTAGAGTTGAGTTAAAGAGAGGTAGATTTATATCAGCAAGTCAGAAAAGGGGGGACAAAAGTCACTTCACTGGACAAAAATTTGAATTTTTCATTTTCACCAGAAAAGGGTCAATGGATATTGGTTTGAGGGTTCAGGACAAACTTGATGGGGAAATTATCTTTGGTTCTTGGAAGGAGAGGATGATCTTGTTGTTGTAAGAAAGTGAGTTATGGGATATTGTTGAGAACTCCACAACAAAACTTGTGAATGTACCCACAAATGCTACTCTTCTAGCAATATACACCAAGAAGAGTATAAAGGCCAAGATAATTATCCTTGATGCATTCAAGGACCATATGATTCCTCATGTGATAGGGAAATAAAATACCTATGACATGTGGGAGTCCTTGATGAAGTTGTACCAAAGTACAAATGAAAACCGGAAAATGGTTTTGAGAGAAAACCTCAAGAGCATTAAAATGACCAAGGCTAAAAATGTGGTCACATCTCTTACCGGGTTTACACAGGTGAGAGATGAACTTGGAGCTAAGAAGAGGAAACCCAAGTGGCTTTAGGATACTTTGAGGGAGGAACAAGGTTCATGGGTAATCCGAGGCAGGTTGTGAGGGAGAGTAAACCTCCCGAGAGATTTTGCAGCTACATTGTGATAGTGAGCAACATCAGGGAGTCTGAGCCCTTGACTTTTGAGGAGGTTGCTACTATAAATGTTTGGAGAGATTCCATGATGGAAGAGTACAATTCCATCATGAAGAATGATGTGTGGAAGATTGTTCCTAGACCTGAGGGGAATTCAGTGGTGACTTCCAGATGGCTCTATAAAATCAAGTATGTTGTTGATGGTGGCATTGAGAAGTACAAAGATCATTTTGTGGCTCGGGGGTTCTCAGAGATTGAGGGATTTGATTGTGATGAAAACTTCGCTACAGATTCTAGATAAACCTCGACCAGGTCAGTGATCTCTATTGCAACAGAGATGGGTTGGAAGATCCACAAATGGATGTGAAGACCGCATTTCTCAATGGTGTTATATAGGAGGAGGTGTATATTGAGCATCCATTGGGCTTTGAGGTGCATGGGAGAGATTCTCATGTGTGGAGACTGAAGAAGGCATTGTATGGGCTTAAACAAGCTCCCATAGCTTGGTATTTTAGGATTGATGCCTACATGCAAAAATTGGGCTTTAAGAAGAGTGAGGCAGATCCCAAACTATACTTCATTGTGGTTGAAGAGGATCCTCTCATACTCTTGCTATATGTTGATGATATTTTAATTACAAGGCTAGAGAGACTCATCACTAGCTGCAAGAAGATCCTTTCTTTAGAGTTTGAGATGATTGATATTCGACTGATGCATTATTTTATGAGATTGGAGGTTTGGCGGGAGCTTAGAGACATCTTCCTCGGACAGGGGAAATATGGTTGTGACATTTTGCGAAGATTCTAGATGGAGGATTGTAGGCCCATGACCACTCCCATGATTACTAACTGGAAGAAGCTTGATGCTTCAGAGTCATTGTTGGTTAATTCCACTTTATATCATCAGTGCATCTGTTCATTGATTTATTTGGTCAATACCAGGCCAAATATTTGTTGTGTTGTCAACACTCTTATTTAGTTCATGATGGAGCCTAGGAGAGTGCATTGGGTGGCAGAAAAACATGTGCTCAAGTATATTTGTGGTACAGTGGATTATAGTCTGGACTATGTGAGAGGGGATGGAGTTTGATTGTTGGGCTATACAGATTCAGATTGGGCAGGATGTGTCAATAACTAGAAGAGTACTTCTGGATGTTGTTTCGGATTGGGCTCAACAATGCTATCTTGGTTCGATCAGAAGCAAACGTCAATGGCTTTGATTTCTGTAGAGGCTGAGTATATGGCTTCCAGTCAGTCCAGTTGTGAGGCTCTTTGGCTTCGCAAGTTGTTGGTGGGATTGTTTGGTGTGCAGTTGAGGCCTATTATGATTTACTGTGACAATCAGAGTTGAATTAAACTCTTTGAGAATCTAGTTTTTCATGAAAGGTCTAAGCACATTGAGATTCGGTATAACTTCATATAGGATTATGTTCAGAGAGGAGCAGCTGAGATACAATATGTATCTGTAGATGAGGAGGTTGCGGATATACTCACCAAAGCCTTTGGGAAAGCAAAGTTTCTATTCTTCAGAGACAATCTTGGAGTGGTGAATAACACTTTCCTCGTTAAGAGGGACTCTTAAATTAATTAAAAAGTACCTAGGAAAGTGTTTCTCATCACGTAGGAACCTAAGGGGTGAGAAAGTGCCTAATGTGGACCCTAGTAATCTATTTTGTGAGAGATAAATTAAAAGGTGACTTTATGACTTAAGTGAGAGGGTGAGCGAATGGACATTCAATATCATCCACTAATCTAATCCAATCTCAATCGTTGGATTAAGAGACTCTTCACCTACCTTCATGAGGTGGACTAGGGTAGAAGGTCGCACCCATTATTGGGTTGTTGTTGCATTTTGAGAGAGAGATGAGAAAGGAGAAGTCGAGTAGACTAGAGGAGGATTTATCTTGCTACTAAGGGAATGCATTCCAAGGCTAGCATTCGAACACATTTTGAGGAGAGATTACATCATTTATTGCAGGTCATATTGTACATATTGAGTAGGTCATACAACATTAATATAGGAACAAAAATCGAGGAGAGGTTAAACACTTTCAGAAGGCCGTACTGTACGGATTATGAGGTGATCGTAAAATAGAAATCTGGCATGGAAATTGAGGTGAATTACAACAAGTTTCACACAACATATTGTACAAATTTTTGACAGTCTGTACTGCTGTTTATTTACACAAAAATCAAGAATAATTTGTGGGTGTTTTTCTAAGTATTTTGGCACATTTACCAAGGTGGTGGTACAACATTTAATGTGAAGAATTGTGTTGAAGCATTTGACACATATTTTGAGGCAACCATACAATATCGAAGAGGCACATAAATCGAGGAGAAGACTTGTACATGTGTGCAAGAAATTATGGCACGAATTTCCAAGAGTTTGGCTCAGACTTTATGTGAAATCTTGGCAAGGTTTTCTAGATAATTTTTTCATTAAATTTATGAAGATGAATATGTTGTAAAATAATTTTTCTTTGAAGCTCTGAAATAACAAAAATTCCCTCTCTCACTAGTTTTCCCCTTGTGGGTTTTTACAGGGTCGTTGTTAGACCAAAAATCTTTGTGTAAATTTTATGAATATTGTGCTTCTGATATTTTTTTATTTCTTCCTTAAAATATTTTTCAGAATCCTCATGTTTCATTTATGAAAAATTGTTTATATGCTGAGTTTATTTGGCTGCCATAAAACTGGGTTTTGGCATTAAACATTGACTGAAAATCAACGAGACTTGAAACTGGGTGGGGTCTGAAATTTTACATGGTCTCGGAGCTGATTTAAAGAGAAACAAATTTATATCAGCAAGTCAGAAAAAGGGGGGACAAAAGTCACTTCATCGGACAAAAAATTGAATTTTTTATTTTTAGCAGAAGAGGGTCAATGGCTATAGGTTTAAGGGTTGAGGACAAACTTGATGGGTAAGTGAACTTTGGTTCTTGGAAGCAGAGGATGATATTTCTATTGAAAGAAAGTGAGTTATGGGATATTGTTGAGAACTCCACAACAAATCTTGTGAGTGTACCCACAGATGCTACTCTTCTAACAACATACACTAAGAAGAGTATCAAGGCCAAGATAATTATCCTTTATGCCATCAAGGACCATTTGATTCCTCACATGACAGGGAAATAAAATTTCTATGAGATGTGGGAGTCCTTGACAGAGTTTTACCAGAGTACAAATGAAAATTGGAAAATGGTTTTGAGGGAAAAATTGAAGAGCATTAAAATGACCAAGGCTGAAAATGTGGTCACATATCTTACCAGGTTGACACATGTGAGATATTAACATGGATATGAGAGAAAGAATCCCAAGTGGCTTCAGGATACTTTGAGGGAGGCACATGGTTTAGTGGGGAATCCCAGGAAGGCTGTGAGGGAGAGTAAACCTGCTGAGAGATTTTGCACCCACATTTTGATGGTGACCAACATCAAGGAGTCTGAGCCCTACACTTTTGAGGAGGTTGTTGGTAGATAGTTTTGGAGAGATTCCATGATGGAAGAGTACAATTCTATCATGAAGAATGATGTTTGGGAGATTGTTACTAGACCTGAAGGGAAGTGAGTGGTGACTTCCAAGTGGCTCTTAGGGATGAGTTTAGGGGCTAAATTTCGCTCATGGGCTAATTTTCCATGGTTTTTCCCAAAAACATATTCGCTATTCTAAAAATGATTCACCCAATTTCTATAGGAAAAAATTATTTTACCTTAAAAATCACAAAACTTTTATGAAAACTATATAAAATCCTTAGAAATTTTAATACTTTTACAAAAATATTGCCAAAATTTTATGGTTGGCATACGAAGGATTAGTAAGATTCACCAAGGTTTCTACATTTTAAAATAATTTTACATCCTTAAAATCATCCCTGGGTCGTCGTTCTATAAACACAAGTGTGTAGTTGATGGCAACATTGAGAAGTAGAAGGCTCGTTTTGCGGCTCGGGAGTTCTCATAGATTGAGGAAATTTATTATGATGAGACATTTTCTCTGATTGCTAGATATACCTTGATCATGTGAGTGATCTCTATTCCAGCAGATATGGGTTGGAAGATCCATCATATGGATGTGAAGACCGCATTTCTGAATGGTATTATATAGGAGGAGGTGTATATTGAGCATCCATTGGGCTTTGAGGTGCATGTGAGAGATTCTCATGTGTGTAGACTGAAGAAGGCATTGTATGGGATGAAACAAGCTCCCAGAGCTTGGTATTCTAGGATTGATGCCTACTTGTAGCAATTGGGCTTTGAGAAGAGTGAGGCAGATCCCAACCTATACTTCATTGTGGTTGGAGAGGATCCTCTCATACTCTTCCTATACGTTGATGATATTTTCATTACAGGGGCATAGAGAGTCATCACTAGATGCAAGGAGAACCTTGCTTTAGAGTTTGAGATGACCGATATTGAACTGATGCATTATTTAATGGGGTTGGAGGTTTGGAAGGAGCCTAGACACGTCTTCTTGGGACAGGGGAAGTATGTTTATGACATTCTGAGGAGATTCCAGATGGAGGATTGTAGGCCCATGACCACTCCCATGATTAATAACTAGAAGAAACTTCATGCTTCTAAGTCACAGTTGGTTGATTCCCTTTTATATCATTAGTTGATCGGTTCATTGATGTATTTGGTCAATACTAAGCCATATATTTGTTTTGTTGTCAACACTCTTAGTCAGTTCATGGTGGATCCTAGTAGAGTGCACTAGGTGGCAGCAAAATATGTGATGAGGTATCTTTGTGGTACAATGGATTATGGTATGGACTATCTGAGAGGTGATGGAGTTCGATTGGTGGGATATACAGATTCAGATTGTGTAGGATGTGTCAGTGACCGAAAGAGTACTTACGGATGTTGTTTTAGATTGGGATCAATAGTGGTGTCTTGGTTCAGTCGAAAGAAAAAGTCAGTGGCTTTGAGTTCTATAGAGGCTGAGTATATGGATGCCAGTCAGGCCAGTTGTGAGGCTCTTTGGATTCGCAAGTTGTTGGTGGGATTGTTTGGTGTGGATTTTGGGCCTACTATGAATTACTGTGACAATAAGAGTTGTATTAAACTCTCTGAGAATCCAATTTTTCATGACAGGTCTAAGCACATTGAGATTCAATATCACTTCATCTGGGATTATGTTCAAAGAGGAGCAACTGAGCTACAATACATATCTATAGATGAGTAGGTTGTGGATATACTCACCAAAGCCAACAAAGGCAAGTTTGTATTCTTCAAGGACAAGCCTAGAGTGGCGAGTAACACTTTCCTCGATAAGAGGGAGTGTTAAATTAATTAAAAGTACCTAGGCAACTTTTTCTCTTCATCTAGGTGCCTAAGGGGTGAGAAAGTTCCTAATGTGGATGCTAGTCATTTAATTTGTGAGAGATAAATTAAAATGTGACTTTATGACTTAAGTGAGAGGGTGAGTGAATGGAATATGAATAAGTTTTCAAGATAAGTTTTTCATTAAGTTTCTGAAGATGAATATGCTGTAAAATAATTTTCTCTAAAGCTATGAAATAATAAAAACTCCCTCTTTCACTCGTTTTCCCCTTGTGGTTTTTTACAGGGTCGTGGTTAGATCAAAAAACTCTGTGTAAATTTTCTGAATATTGTGTTGTTGATATGTTTTTATTTCTGCATTAAAATATTGTTCAAAATCCTCTTATTTTAGTTTTGAAAATTTATTTATTTAACTGACATAAAACTGGATTTGGACATTAAACATTGACTGAAAATCAACAAAACTTAAGACTGAAATATAAAATTTTACCCAAAAAAACAAAAAAAAAAATATTAAAACGATGAAAGTATCTATCATATGTCACTTCCTTTACTTTACTTGGAGAAAAGCTACTTTATTCACATTAACTCTATTTAAATTTCAATACTCTTTTACGATTACTTCTTTTCATAAATGTCTCTGGCATCCTCAAAATGTATGATTTGAAATTGACTTATAAAAGATAACCTATTATTTTATTTTACTGTGATAGATTTTCCCTTTGTCTTTCATAACCTTTTCCTTTTTAATTTTAATTAAATTAAAATAAAGTATTTGGAAAGTGGGAAAATAAGGCTAAAATAAAGTATTTGGAAACTAATCTATTATTTTATTTTACTTTGATAGATTTCCCTTTTGTCTTTCATAACCTTTTCCCTTTTTAATTTTAATTAAATTAAAATAAAGTATTTGAAAAGTGGGAAAATAAGGCTAAAATAAAGTATTTGGAAACTGGGAAAATAAGGCAAGTAGGTCTTCGGAAAGAAGAAATGTTCTCTAAAGTTCACAAATTCTAATTCTTATTTATGTAAAGTAATTTTTACAATTAAAAGTGTGTTTTTTAAATTAAAATTTGTTATGTTTAAGGGTTCAATACTTAGTAGATAATGTTCAAGTTATTTTGGTAATAATTTATGTTAAAAATGTTGACCTAGCACCAAGAAGGTCTAGCATATTAAGAGATGAGGTTGTTTCGATGTAAACGTAAGCTCTCGACAAATCTTAAAAAAGATCTAATAACAATAAAGTAAATTTGAGCCGATTTATGTTCGATTATGAGTTGACTTTTAAGAAAATTTACATTCATTTGTTGAGGAATGATCAGCATCAATGTTAGTGATAGAAATAATTATTTTTCATGAGTTGATTTTTAAGTAAATTTACATTCATTTGTTGAGCAATGATCACCATCAATGTTAGTGATATAAATAATTATTTTTCCAACACCCTCTATGAGGGTGACGATACCTTCTATGAGGGTGACCATGTGTTTAACTTAAAACTAGCCATAAGAAATTCATTACTTACTATAACAACTACAATGTTTATCCAAGATAGATTCAAATTTTGTGTATGAATAAATCATAGATGAGTCATTATAATTTAATAAAAATTAATTTGCAAAAGTATAATGAGATGTTTACCCATGAAAGATTCAAATTTTCTGTATGAATAAATAAAAAATGAGTTATTATCATTTAATGAAAATTAGTTTACAAAAATATAATAATGAACAATGAGAAATCTCTTTCCATTATTAAACTTCATTATCATTTAATGAAAATTAGTTTGCAAAAATATAATAATGAACAATGAGAAATCTCCTTCCATTATTAAACTTCTTTCATAAGAATTCCCTTCCCAATATTAAACTTCTTTCATAGTGAGGAAAAGAAATTGAAAATGCTAAAGGTGCATAAGAAAAGTGATAAAGGCTAGAATTTGTGGGTATCATATTAGTATAATGGAAAAATGAGAAATCCCTTTTCATTATTAAACTTCTTTAATAAGAATTCCCTTCCCAATATTAAACTTCTTTCATAGTAAGGAAAATAAATTGAAAGTACTAAAGGTGCATAAGAAAAGTTATAAAGGCTAGAATTTGTGGGTATCATATTAGTATAATGGAAAAACGAAAAATCCCTTCTCATTATTAAACTTCTTTCATAAGAATTCCCTTCCCAATATTAAACTTTTTTCATAGTGAGGGAAAGAAATTGAAAGTGCTAAAGGTGCATAAGAAAAGTGATAAAGGCTAGAGGTTGTGGGTATCATATTAGTATAATGAAAAAACTATGAAATTTTAACAATATATTACGAATTTTTTTTTTTTAAAGAAAAGTAAATAACTAACGATTAATGAATGAACCTTTATACTAAACTTAATTTTAATATAGATATTGTTGTTAACCCATGTGTCAACATGGTTTTGTTTAAGTATAATAGGTTCATTTTTCAATATTTTAGTTTGTAGAAATCATTTTGTGAATTAGCTATGATGTCTATGATCATAGACTCAACATTTTCTTCATTTAGATCTAGTATATATGACTTAAGAAAATAGTGACATTGAGATAGTGATTAAAGGAATTAGGAAGTTACTTTGTCACACATAAATCAATTAATATCATTTTAGTAAATGTTCATGAGCATGGGAACATTCCATCTTAGTAAATGTTCATGAGCATGGGAACATTCTATACATAATTGTCATGAGTGATAACATGTGTATCATATCATTTGATCTAGAGTGATAATTAATTTATTGATAATTGTTTATATTTATGAGGATATCTCATGTGAGATTGTATGTGTGACTTAATAAAATTTGTAGTATATTTTAGAATAAGATTCAATAATTAAACAACTAGTATTATAGTAGAATGACAAAACAAGATTTTAATTGATGGTTAGGGAAACATGCTATACTTAAAAAAAAGTGGGGTTTCTATATGGAATTTAGGAAGGATGAATCAACGAGACAAGTGTCTTATCTATAACTAAAATGCATATGGTAATGAATATGGAGCCTAAACATTGTGAAAAATCGACGAATCAAGGATAGTCGTAACTAGAAAATCAATTGCCCCAAACACTAACTCTATGTTGGATGAATCTTGACACAACATCAAGCAACTATGTTAAATCAATTGCAATAAGAGATATAGTAGAATTATTTCCTAGACATGGAAGTTTATATAAAGCTATTTAATACTTGGATTAGTAGAGTACAATGTCTAAATATATTGCCCATGATGTGTATCTCAACGACTATAAAGACAGACTATTCAATAATTGGATTAGTAGAGTATAATGTCTAAATATATTGATGATGTGTATCTCAACGACTATATTATATTTCATTCTAGAAAGACATTATGTCATTTGATTTATGGGAAGACAGACTCAACATTAGAGGCAATGGAGATCATTTATGAATGTGGATATTAAATCAATTAATGGCATGCACTTAACCTGGTGAGGATATACTATGACCCAGTTGACCATGTGAGAGGTTTGTTAGAAAAATCATACGAATGTATGAAGTACTTACATAAACATAGTTGGTCAAGATAATACATTAGTTCTAATGATAATACGTAATACATGAGTTCTAATACTAAAAAATAAGCTATGAGTTATAATGATAATACATGAGTACATAGTTTAGCAGAAGGTTTTAAATTCTTTCTTTGCCAGTGTTGGTGAAATTGCACTACTTAGTTCAACTCTCATGGTGTCAATCAAATTGTTACATAGTAGGTTATGTAGGACTTCATGAACTTGGGATAAATTTAATTTAAGAAATGAAAGAATAGGTGGTTCACGTTATAAAGAGGCTCATTGAAGTTAGGGATTGGTAAAAGAGTTATGTTGGTATCCATAAAACCCCAAAAAATGTTGATGTAGGGGATAAGTTCCTCCTATGAGTCAAAATACATAAGGGTGTGATAAAATTTGACAAGGGAATAAATTTGTTTATGTACTTCAAAGAGACCATTTGAAATCCTTGAGATTGTTCTTCTAGTCACATATTCACTTGAATGGACATTGAGAGAAAATGTGTTATTGAAATAAATAATAAATGTGTCAATGGGATAAACTTTCCTACTTTTATCCTTTGTTTGACCCTTTTCTCCTTTCTTCGAATATATCTCGGCTTAAAGATTTTACGACCATGAGGAACAAGATAGTGTACAATGGGAACCCCTATCTAAGATATCTTCTAAGATTAAAGAATTTTCTAACTGAAATGTTAATTATAGAAACAATGGAGATAAAGGAGATACAACCCACTACCGAGTATAGAACATGTAACTTGCATCCAATGTGCATTAGCATGAGTCTTATATACATCCAACTTCCTCTATAATATGCCTTAGACAAATATATTATGATGACCAAAGCTAGAATGTTCTTCGTTATGACATTGTGTAGTCCATCTTGGGATACTCCAATGAAGTCATGGATCTATAGTTTATTGAGGAAACCAAATATTTCACGTGATATAGGCTTAGAGAATAGTTTTTTGTCCCTTCAAGCTATCACTTTTACAATCACTTTGTAAAAATAGTGACCC
>ML777826.1:1451240-1486710 GCA_009831015.1 Picea engelmannii | reverse complement strand
TTTAATACTTAATTAATCAATTAATTAATTAATAAACAAATTAATCATTAACCATTAATTAAAGAGTTAATCATACTTAAACTAATCATAGTCACAATTAATTAATTAATAATAGATAATTAATTAAGGTTATTTAATAATTAATTATAGTTTAGCTAATTTTTAGGATTATTTATTAAATTATTCATATCAATAATTAATGGTCGTTACACGCTCAGAGTCTTTGATACCCAGCTTGGTGTGTAAGGTATGGAAGGTATTGGTGAACTTTGACACTGCTTGGCCCCTCTCTTACCATAGTGTGGTCCATCTCATGTATTGGTCCTCATAGTTGCCAACAGGGTAATATTGTTCATTGACTACATACACAAAAACATCTCAAGCGGGTTCGGCCCCCATATATTCCAGTGTCCTCTATGGAACTTTTCTCCCAGTAAGTTTGCCACCAATGATATTTTCTTTGTTGGAAAAATTGTGAACAAAGAAATAACCTTCTAACAGATTTAACCATTTGTCTAGGGCATCTTCATCTATCTGACCTTCAAATATAGGAATATCAAAATTGACCTGTACCTTCAAAAGAAAGGTGCCTCCAAAGTGATCGGTTGATGAATATGTGTCTGATGCTATCGGAAGGCGTTGAAGGATGTGGGAAAAATTCTCCATCATTTAGTCTCTTTGTCACGCGAGAGCTTCCTTAAGCAACATATTATAGAATTGTCTTCTTTGTCGTTTTTATTTTCTTCAACCATTGAGGATTTTTTGGGTGTGAGAGAACGATTGTCCTCAAGACAGACAAGCTCGAGTCCCGACTTGGTATGCTCATAACTCATTAGGGACATGCACTGAAAAGCGATAGAGAGCAGTCTGCTCTCATACCACTCATTCAGATTATTTTTGGCACGAAATGAGAGCAGAGATATAATAAATAAATGTACAGAGATATTTTGGATATCCAATAATATAATATAAATGTATCAGAGATGCAACCATAAACACAGAGATATAGAAATACACAATTTTCTATTAATGAGCGAAAATGTACAAAGAATGTAAAAATACAGAGTGAAAGACTCGCTAGAATGGTGGCATCTTATCTCTGAGAAGAGATTTGATAGCTACTCGGATTCGCAAGAATATTATTTTACAATGAGGCTTCAAAGGCCTTTTATCAAAATTAAAATCCAAAAACCTAACCCTAGAAGATGAAAAGCCAACGATTTTGTGAACCTCATTTTGGGTAGTTTGGTGTATCAACTTCCCAGGGGTGTAACTTTGGGATACGATCTCCGTTTGGGGTGCCCAATAGCTCTTTGGAAAGGTATTGTTGAGGAGATTCATTTCGGGGGCTCAATCAGAGCCTTTGGAAATTATTGAGAACCTAGATCCCAAAAAACCTTCATTTAATCCCTTAAAATGGCCCATAAGTTAAAAACTGCTAAAAATAGTAAATTACCAAAATTGTCAGAAAAATGTTTTGAGCTAGTTTGAAAAGGTGGGTGGCCACCGATATCCACCTGGATCACAAATTAGGACCAATAACCTACCATCTTGCACTACTAGCCAATTTGAATGTACAAAATGTATTTCATGTTTCATTGATAAATAAATATGTGCATGATGTAACTCATAATATTTATTGAAATTTGATCTAGGTGGAACCAGAAGGTGAGTTCCGAGGGAAACTGCTACGCATTCTTGGTAAGAAGGAAACTCTATTGTGGAACACATCCATCACTCAGGTTAAAGTTCAATGGGGGCACTTTATTCCTAAGGAGACCACTTGGGGAATGTAAAATGTTATGAGGAAATATTATCCTTTTATGTTCCAGAGATGGGACACTCAGATGGGAACACATAGGTTGGTGTTCAGTTCAAGGGGGGAAGGATGTAACATACCTCCATTTAAAACATGAAGGATGTAACATACCTCCATTTAAAACATTTGAATAGTTTTAAATTTGAGTTGTTGTGTCGAGAAAATACCTAAGCTAAAATTATACCATCATAAACATTGGATGATGAGAAATATTTCTGCAAATATTATTTTAAATTTATTTTATTTTACTTGAGACAGATTGATGAAAAAATTCAGTTACAAAATAGTAATTCATTATTCCGTGGGAAAGTGAAAAGGGATAAAAACCACAAAGTAAATATTGTTCATGAAGAAAAATGTAGAAAATACTATAGTTAGATATTAAATAATGAGTTATGTGAAATGGATTGTTTTGTTTATGAATAAAATTTATTCATGACATAATCAAAGGATAGTCAAGAATTTTTTTTTTTTTCTCATTGGCAAGGAAATTATATTGAAATAAAGATGCTTGAATACAAACATATATATCCTTTTTCATAATAGGTAAATATGATTTTTGATGTAGTAGTACCAAAATAAAATAAAGAAAGTCCTTGATATCAAGGAAGACGAGAGTAATCCTGTAATGATAGTATTTAGAACTATGAATCTTCTTATTTTAATGTATGGACTAGAAGTAAAGCTTTTTGGGTGAAAATATATTGTTTTATTAAATTATTTTATTATATATAAGACAAGATTTTTTTTTTTTAAATAAAAAAAAAATGAAACCCTAGTCTCTAGCAGAGAGATTTTATCTAAAAATTCATATGCAAAACATAAAAAAATATGTTTTCATAATAGTAGAAGAGTATATTATTATACAATAATATAAATCTTTTAAAAGAATGATTTCTATTGTCCCGGGAATATCCAATATTAAACTTTGATTTGAAGTCAAAGACATTATTTGAGAGGGAAAATCTATACAACAATGACGAACACACCTATAGAAACCCTGAAAAACAAATATTTACAATTGGAAATAAACCCATGTGGTCCTCAAGGGAGCGAATGCATGGGTGAATATATATTGGAGTATTTCTAATAACTATAGAGACTAGATAAAGTCGATTTTGAATCGGGAGATTCATAGCTGTGTTAATGGTAACAAAACCTAATGTATAACAGAGAAAATTAAATAGATAGTTCATAGTTCACAGAGCGTAAGATTACCTCTGTGGTTGTTTTATTTGATACATGACTTGGTAAGAATTGACCTCGGGTTCCCAAGACGCCGTCACCTAGAAAACATACTCAAGAAGTTTTACAGAACGAAACTATTGTACCTGGTACTAAACTTTTTTTATCTAAAGTTCTAAGGGGTCGTACCAATGGGGTTTTCTATTTTTTCTTCTCTGGGATTGTAACCTTGGGGTTTTGATTCATTCCTGCATCAAACCCAATATAAATAAATTAATATCCAGTTACAGGTAGGCAACCAATATCGAGATAAAATTGATATGGAAAGTTTCAAATATTTGGTTCACCTTGTAAATTCGAATTTGAGACAAAAACACTTATAATGTTGGAGAACTCCACCATGTTTAAACCCTGGAAATATTCGGGAAACGAATGAAAACATGGAACATTATTCACGGCATAATGTAATTCTTACATAAAAAAAATATATAGTAACAGATCTGAAGAGACGTACACTATTACCCGTGGTGATAGTCAGTAGTCGATAAGGGAGACCTGCATACATCCACAAGGATAAGAGTAAGGAAAATAAATAGACAGTGATAAATCCTTTGTACAAATAATACTTGTAAACAAAGTAAGATAATGTTGTTATCTCAGTACTTTAGACGAACAACAATATTTTTGTTAATAACAATATTACAAACCCTCTTCTGCATCGTAAAAGTGGAGCCAAAGGATTTACGACTATGATCCTTGGTTATGAAATAAACATGGATCTCCATGTTGCATTAACGAGGTAGCTAGCACTCAGAGTCGAGGTAGGTGTGGAATTAATGGCACCAATCCTATTCATCGACAGGCTGACTCAAGCATAGGAAATATAGATATAGAACGATGTGAAGGTCGAGACTTGATCATGTTAATAAACAAACTCTCTAAATGCACTAATTCATGGAGTCTAATTTTAAAATTTCAAAGTCTAGTTTTTATGCTAGAACTATAATTACGATCCATTACTACCTAGTTATCTTGGTAAGGGCACAACCCATTGAATCCTTTCTTAAGAACATAATATGCATGTGACTATTATAATATGTGTGAACCCATCGAATCCTTTCTTAAGAACATAATATGCATGTGACTATTATAATGTGTCAAATTTAGTAGGCTTTATGTAGGTTTAGTTGCTATGTTTTAACGTGGATTTAATCCACTTAAGGGTTTATAACAATGACAATATATTAATGAACTAAATTGATATATGAATATATATATACCTATATTTCATGAATTTATTTTTTAGCTATTTGAAATGTGATTTAATTCATCCATGCAATATCCATTCTATACTTAAAGGAGATATCAAACTAGTACCTTACGAGTCTACACTAATTACAATTGTAAACCATAAGATATTTAAATATACAATACAATGGAAAGTATTTGCGTGTGAAAATAATAATGGTGGCGACCATCGTGATAGTAGTGATGGCCCTAGGTGAAACTTGATGAAGGAGTCTTCAAGTTATCATGGTAATGACATGACCTGCAATAATGGGTAGTAAAGAGTTTTTGGATTAACTTTTGAATCAACGATGTGAATAAAAATGTTAATTAAGCGATTATAAGAATGAAAATTAATAAGATTTAAAAAAAATGGGTGATAATGGAGACATTACATGTGGCATGTTATAAATTTAAAAAACTCTTACTAATAATCTTGCAAAAACCTTCAACAAATTGTAAAAAATAAATATGTGAAGTTAAACTTTAAATAGTGACACATTACTCATGAATTGGGGCATATTACATTAGTAATGTTATTTTATTTATGTCGTCTTGGTTTCATTAGTTGTAATTGTACCTTCTAGTCTCCTATATATACCAAGGATACATTTCCATTTGGAATCATGTGGTATTTGGAAATTTATATGGTGTATAAGGAGTTTTCCCCATCGAAGAGGCTTATCATATGAAATTCTCTCTTTTTCAAGGCATTGAGTAGTTTTTCAGAGGATTTTTTATGCTATTTTTATATTTGGTTCTTAACATTTGGTATCAAAGCTCAAGGTCTTGGGGTTTCGTTGTTGCATCTAAGACACCTTGGAATTCTCTCTATAACTTGTTTTGTAAGATGTTTCAGAAGGAACCCCTTGGAGGATATTTATTAGATGGATCAAGGTACGTGGGGTTCAAATTTCCACTCTTGAGGCCTTACACTTTAAGAAAGATAGGGTTCTCGAATCATCCTAAATTTAGTCATCGCAGAATGTTCGATATAAAATTTGTTTGTAATGTTTTAGACCCTAAAACATAGGGGCTATTCACAGAAATTATCGAGGTAGCTTTGATAAAAATTTCAGCATCTGTATCATCCTAATTTTGTAGATACACCATGTGCAAGATAGGGTATCTGACTATTCATATTCACTAGTCTCAAACAGGTGTTCCATGTAAAATAATGATATCTTCTTCAATGAGTATCCAAATTAAGTGAGACTAGTTGCATTGGACATTGGACAACCTATAGTATATCTCATACAATTTTTGAAATAAAATATCGGATATTGTTCTTTTGGAATGCTTTACAAGTACTCTCTCATGGAAGGGCCAAAAATCAACAAGGTGTGGGGAAGTTACTATAACTTCCACTTGGCACATCCAATTTTGATCAAACCTGTGGCATTGCAAAGAATATGTATCATATAACTAAAAAAATAAATTTTCATAAAGAGACGTTCCAAAATTTTGGAGATACAATAGAAGAAAGATGGTCTAGAAGAACCACCTCGAAATTAAGATTTAAAATTGATACTTGGCAAACATGCCACCAAAAAAGGGAATTATACACCAAATAAGCCTCCAGAAATTCCTACTTGGACTCTTGATAATGTGAAGAAATGTGCAGGGACATAAATCATTTACAAAATAAGACAGTAACAAAAGATGAACTACAAGGGATGATGGATTCAACTGAAGCTAAGTTGGAGGGAATAATGGATACTGAGATGGATGGTTTAAAAAGGGAGATCATGGAAGGATTGAAACATTTCCTAATAGAGAGGCAACCTTAAAGTGAAAATGTATCACATGAAGTCCATGATGAGCACACAAGGAAGATGAATCAATACTAGAGAAACTTCAACTTTGGGTTGAATACCAACTGCTTTCCTAAGATCAATATGAGGAAATTTTATGGAAAGGATCCAATCACATGGATACTTCAAATGGAGCATTTATTTGAACTACATGATGTGCCACATACACAAAAGGTACTAATTGATTCTTTATATTTAGAACACAATCAATTTGTGTGGTATCGATGGCTTTGTTCTCACAAATCACTTGTCACTTAGAAAATTTTCACGGAAGAAATGACAACACACTATGAGGATACAAGGAGAAATATTGTCTTTAGCCAATTGATAAATCTCAAGCAAAAGGGTTCAGTTGCGGAGCACATTGAGAACTTCCAAAGATTGAATATAAAGGTAACAGATATTATCACCTCATTGACGTATTCATAGAAACTTTAAAGGATAGTATTCAACATGAGGTTCTCCTTTAGGAACCCAAATCATTGGAGAATGCATTCATGGTGGCGATAAATGTTGAAAGTAAAATATGGCTATGGCTACTAGAAGGACCACTCCTAACATATATCGAGAGAATAATGTTCCTTCCTCTAAAACACCTCAACCTACAAGGTTGACACCTCAATAATTGGAGGAAATAAAAGAAAAACTTTTATTCTTTAATTGTGAAAACAAGTACAGTAAGGGACATAAGTGTGCTGAGAAGAAATTATTCTACATATATTGTGAAGAGGAAGAAGAAGAAGAACAAGAACCATATCAAGATGAAAATGTAGAAGAGATTTCATCTGAAGAGTTGACTCCCATGATATCATGTAATGCATTGGCTGGAATTGGCACTCCCCAAACCATCAATATCGATGGATATATAAAAAAAAAGGTAATAGTCCTAATTGATTCTGGTAGTACTCATAATTTCATTCACTATAAATTAGCCAAATCTCTCAATTGATTTTTATATCCAGCGCCAAAGTTTCAAGTAATGATTGTAGATGGAGGAACTATCAATTGCACGAGAAATTTCCATAAGATCAATCTTACTATGGGGGATTCCAATGATTGCTATACCCATGGGTGGTGTTGATGTCGTACTAGGAGTCCAATGGTTACAATCATTGGGAACAATGTATTTTAATTTTCAAGAACTTTTCATGAAATTTTCATTGGAAGAAAAATAAATTGAGTTAAGGGGTATCACAAGGAAACCTAATAAGGTGATAAGATCTATTGGGATGAAAACATTATTGAAAAAGGGGCATCATGGTGTAATTGTAAAACTATCCTCACTATATGTTCAAACATCTAAGCCATCTATTCCCCTATATCTCCAAGGGATCATTGATAAGCATTCCAAAGTATTTGAAGGTATTCCACCCACTCGAAATCATGATCATGCAATTCACCCTTGATTCCTGGGATTGTTCCTCCTAACATCAGGCCTTACATGTACCCTTATGCCCAGAAGAGTGAAATTGAGGGAATGGTTGAAGAAATGTTAGAGGTTGGCATTGTTATCACACAAAGAAGCATGCACGCAGGGGAGGAGGTGTAGTTTGCATCAATTATGATCCTCTGCATAGGTTAGATGTGGCACTACCTCGAAGTTCAATTGGAGGGACTCTAGAGTTGGCAGACAAATAAAAGTTTGGCAGGGGCGCTAAAGTAGCCGACCACCCAGATCTCAGCTCCCATCCATATCGACTATTAGTATCCAGATACTAAATATTCGATTCTCTCCTTGTTGCAAGAATGGGGTTATTCCTGTAGCACCGAAAAGTGTTAGTACCCAGAACTTCAAATTTAAAACTTTAAAGGAGCGTTGCTTAAACATGTTTTTTATGCAGCACAGGCCAGTTTTTATATGTGTAGATGGTCTTATATCTTGGGTTCTTTTGAACAAGTGAAAAATAATTATAGTCTTTTAGGCAAAGTTGGGTTTCGGGAATTTTTACAGTGCTAATGTTTACTCTAGAAAAACTATTGGGCCCACAGGGCCAATCTCGATTAAAGCCATCAGGCATCGAGGTTAAAGTCTCAAGTGCACCTGCCATAAAAAACAACATAGATTATCACTGACAACAAATCACACATCAGAATAGTCAAATCAAAGACAACGCACTAGCACCACACGAAGCCACGACGAGGAGGAATTATCCTGGCTGAAGAACAATTTGTCTTGCCAATAGAGATCGTTTCCACCTGTTCTTATAATTGGAATTCATCATGAAGGTGAAAGATTGCTTCCGGTTGAAACCTGTCCACAATACCATCAACAGAAGCACGCAAGCCCGGTCGAGTCTTTCAACACAAGGTGCCACAGATAGTGTGCCACGAACAAAGGGACTGATGCTTGGTGAGTTTGTTGACGAGTACACAGTTCAAGCTGTGGATGTGTTCGTTATGCCACACTCAAACGCCCAGCAAATGAATAACAGTAGCAGCAAGACGAGTTTGACAAATTGCCCGAATTTATGACATATGTTATTCTTGTAGATGAAATGGGCATTGGTAAAACAACCTTGAGCATCTTTTTCTTTGCATTTCTTGAGTCTGGTTGTGGCACCTTTTTCTACATTATGAAACTGGGATTTGAATTCTCAAACATCGAAAGAGCTCCCAAATGCTACAGGATCTCCGAATGCCAAGATTACACAGAGGTGTCCATCCAATCACAGAGAAAATCAAAGTTACAAGTGCGTGCAAAGTTTATAGTGAGTTGAATTAGCCGAGCCTGCATTCAAGTTTTGAAGTCAGCTTAGTGCTAAAACAAACGTTAAGGGAAATCACAGACCTAGCATCATGTCAAATGTCAGATCACATCATATGTTAAGGCATAAGGCACAAGGCGCCAAGATAAATAAAGCATCTTCTTAGCTTCTCCAAACAATCCAGGCGATAGCATTATTAATGATAAATACCATTTATCAATTCTCCACTTATTAATATTGTTCGTGTTAGACGAAGCATATATTGAATTTTCAAGAAAAGGGTTTAGGATGGCCTCGGTGAAAAAACATGAAAATTTGATTATTTTGTGGACATTCAACAAAAGAGCTAGTTTAGCTGGCCTTCGGATAGGATATGGAGATTTTACATTGAGCATTATTGAATACCTCTCGAGAGCAAAGAAACCATACAATTTTGTTGTTGCAACACATAAGAATCTGACTTATTTATAGAAAATGAAAGAAGCATTGGTGAATGAAAAAGAGAGCCTATATTCCAACTCCATCTTGCCCATCTTGCCAATTTGTTGTTCTATATTTAGAAATGATATCTTCAGGTTAGTTATTATTGGAACAAATGGCAGAGCAAATTGCAAATAAACAGTCAAAGGATCAAATCAATTTCCAGATTTCCAGTTCTTCAAAAGATTCGATGAGCATATTCAAGCAATAAGTGGACACAGGTGGTAGTTTGAAGACATGTGACAGTCAAGATCAACTCCCAGATTTGAAGTATATCCAAGTACGAAAAGGGTAAAGTAACAAGCTAGAAGCTATAAAATAGAAACCAGAATGATGACAGAGCATGTTTTGGCACAAACTCAGCAATTGTAGGACAGATCAAAGACGAGTGGCACGTAATCAGTTATATGAGGGTTATCCCCATTTTTTCTGGCAGAGGACAAATTCAACAACATTACCTATTCGAGACATATAGATCTTCCATGAAAGAGTTTGAGAGTAAAATCTCGCAGAAATTGGCAGAACATTCCATTTTTTTGGGCATCTCTCAATAGTTAAAGCATAAGAACACAAGTGGTAATGACATACATGACCAACCAATCCAAGGATATTTCACGAGCAACTAATCAAGCAGTTGTAAGATTTATAGGAGAATATCTTGGTATTCAAAACACAGTTGAGCATTTTCATGAGTAATATCATCATTCAAAGGAATGAGAACATATGTGGTAGTAAAACTCCATATTTCAAGGAACCAGTTCCAGCTTTAAACCAACAACTTCGATTGTTCGTGAGATTTTGGAGACTTAGTTGAAATTATCTTTTGATTTTCATTTTATTACTGTTTTTTCTGTTCCTAGAATTTTGTCAATAGTTTAATGAGTTGTATTATTTTAATGACACCTAGAATAGGCCTTGTACTTTTCCTATTTAATCAACAGTTTTTATTACACCTAAGGGGGGAGCCAAGAGGGTAAGGCCTGAGAAGAATTTGATTAATAGGCCTGTGTATGAGCATTGTAAGCCTATGGGCAGTTTTATTAAGCATTCATTTCTGACATTGAACATCCCTGTGAGTTGTGTTATCAGATTGTGATTTCTTCATTTCCCATTCGGTTTTTCCTTTTTGCTTGAACGATTTACAACTATTGAGAATCAATGAATGTCCATAAACAATAGATTCTTGAGCAGCAAGATTTTTTGTGATCTGCCTGTTGTTTGTGTGCTTTGTTCAAGTACCTGTCAAATCCATTTTGCAGAGAAAATCTTTGTTTGGTGGATGTTCTACTATTTGTCACATTCTCCATTCTTATAACCATCATCATATAAGTATTTTGTCTGATATGAAGTTCACTGGCCTTCAATCTAACAAATTGTTTACTTGACTCCATTCCCAATGGTGATTCATTGGTCTGCATTTTAGCTTATTCCTTTATTCTTTTCTCTTTCACTTTACCTGATCCACCTTGTTTCAAAACCCAAAACACATCCTTATTTATAAAATCATTGCACTAACTGAAGATGTGCTAGGCTTGACCCCATAGCAGTCTAGGAGCAACTTCTACCACTAACATTGACGACCGTTGATCATTTCAGGGCCGCAACACGCGCGGACGTTAAAATACGAAGGGTGGGCCGAAATTCGAACCGTGGTTTTGCTGGGACGTGATGTGGCGTAAGAAGGTGATTTTAAGGTGCAAAGCGGTGTGGGAATAAACCACTTCCCGCGGCCCCAAAACGCACATGCGCATATGACACCCTATCTAATGTCGACAAGTGGTCCTCCGTCATTCATCCCACTATGCTCCAATCCCAAGAAGGGGTCAACCAATGTATGAGGATTGACTTTCACAAACCCGACACCAAATCCAGCAACAAAAGGTGGTCCTCTGCCTATCGTCCCATCGCGCTCCAATCTCGGTGAGGATCTTGTTAATGAATTTGGGACTAGTAGCTGGAAACTCATCTCAACCCATAAATGGAAGGCTAAAGATTTATGACTAAGGAAGCACGATTTTCAGAAAAGTACAACAATGGTCAGTTTTTTGCAGGTCCCTACTGAGCCTGGTTTGTGTCTGATGGGAGAAAACACACACAATCTAACATAAGGTTGCTCAAACGCAGAGATTTGAATGACATCGCCAGATCACACCCCTAGAAATTGTGAACTAATCTAAGTATAAATAGATCAGTTTGATATTTTATTAAGAGGGTCAAATGGTTGAGAAGAGCTCCCTACTGTGTAATTTTTTATGCCAGAATTGTTCTCTGGTTATGTATCAAACTTGAGACTTTTGCATTAATAGAAGTTATCTTCTTTCACCTCTTTGTTTAAAATGTGCTAGAACACTTGGTCATGGAGGATCCAATCGAGGGTTGTGGTTCTATTGTAACGTAGGTTTGATGACAGTATTACTGTGACCACTTTTACTCAACTTCTTTGTAATCTTATTTCCCCTTATGATGAAAGGCTCAGACATGGAGGATTTATTCAAGTTGTTGTAGTTGCATGGTAATGTAGGTTTGATTATTATGTTGCTGTGACATATTTTAGGGTTTGAAAATTGAGTGCAAGAGTGCTCTTGAACCTGAGTTTTTCTTCACCAAGATGCTTGAAAGCTGGATGTTGATAACATTCTTGTTCACCTCTTTCACTAAGTATTCCTTATGCTCACCCTTAAACTCAAATCACTGACTGAAGTTAATGAGGACCTCACTTCCCTATGCATTTCTTGTCCAGTTTCTGTGTTCAAATCATTCTTGTACTGAGTTTTGTCCATTTGACCTCCACTCATAAAACCAACATACACCAAACATTATGATGGGTACTCGGCTTATCCTCTTGTAATATAAGGGTGACTCTCAATGCTAAAATTAATGACATCGTTGTCGTGGATGAAAGTGAAGATATCTTCCCGAGGAGAACAACAACGAATAGATCCAGTTTTAGATGGTAAACTGAAGCTGGACACATTATTCAGACTGCACCATTCACTTGGCGACTCCACTCCATGAAGGAAGAACCTGTTAGAAACTTCACTGATATGAGACAACCATATCAATGGAAGCTATCTTGGCTCAGATGTATGCTTTCTATGATTTCTCAAATATAGTCGGTTTTCCACATCCAATGCCGATATAACTGAATGGGATGATTATCTTCCAAGATTCAGAGGAAGCACGCATGACCATACCAGTGAGCACTTATTCAATTTTCATATATGCATGCTTGAACATGGTTTTGTTCAAGAGTATGTCTTGATCAAGATGTTCAAATTTTGTTTAGAAGAACATGCTCATGAATGGTATCAATCTCTTCCTGCTGTCAATATCCATTCTTTGAAGGATTTTCATGTTGCTTTTAATTCATTTTACAAGAAAATCTACCCGTCTGATCTTATTTTTGATAACTGTTGTAAGGACTTTGAATTCCACATCCAATAGACAATAGAGTGTTCCTCGTGTGATGAGTCTGGTGAAGATCTGATTGAAAGAGAAAGTGAGGATATAAGCAAGTATTTTGTGAATATGGATGAAAACGTTTCTCTTTATATTTCCCGAGAAGAAGGCCTTCTAGATATGAATTATGATAGTGTTGATGATTCCATAGCCATAAATTCATTATATTTTTCCCCTCGTGCACCTGATGTCTCATATTTAAAATAAGGAATAGTTGTAGAGGAGGATTCTTCTCTATTCCTTCAAGAGGTTTTTCGTGATGTATTTTCACCTATGATTGAAGAGAAGAATCAGGAGATTGCTCATTTTTCTTTGTAAGATAAAAGATTTTTTCTCTCACCTATCTTTGATGAGTATTCATATGAAGAAGAGTAGATCCCTACATGACATTTTGTTGACTTAGGAAGCATCCAGCCTATGTATGACAACTATGAATCAGATTCTGAGGTGGATATGAAGGATTTTCAATACCATACTATAGAGCCTTTTCATTTATACATTAAGGAAAAGCATTGTGTGGAAATGAGGCATCCTGGGTCTGTAGAAGACATCATGAAGCATGTTAAAGAGAAACAACCATCCATTGATATTTTTGTCCATCAACTAACATATGTTATCAGAGAAGGAAAAGGAGTAGTGGATCAACAACCTACATCATCCTTTCACTCACCTATGCTTTCCACAAACATTCAACCATATGTGAGCAGCTGTAAAGCAGAGCAGGATTTCTGTTACCAACCTAGTAGGTTTTATTGCCTATTTTATGACCCTGTGGAGTTGTATATGGAGTTGATTTTTCAAGAAGCATTGGAGCCTGCAAACCTTTTCATCTTATTATCATTTGGGGGTATTGTCAGTGTTCCAAAGCATGTTTTCATTCTGTTGTCATACTTCCCTTACCATTTGTGGATCATTTGTAGTGAAAAGAAGAGTTATGTCACCAAACAGTCTGGGTGGCTATGGTGGAAGTTTTCTTTCACCTAGCACATTGTAAAAAATTAGTTAGTATAGGATTGTACATAAATAAGCTCCCTCTGGAGCACAGGTGTTTTTCTTTTTCTTTTTGTAAGTAGAGTAGTCTATATATCATCCTGTTGTCTTCAACAAAGTGTATTTCAGCTCAACTCCACAACCCAAAATCTAAGGCACTTGAACTATGCGTTCTTGGCAGCTCATAGGGAGCATGCCAACCCCTGTGGAGCCATGTGTTATCACACAAAGCAGCATGAATGCAGGTGAGTAGGTTTAGTCTGCAACAATCGATATCCCCTGCACAGCTTAGATGTGGTTCTATCTCCAAGCACAGTTGGAGGGACTCCAGAGTTGGAAGGCGGATAAAAGTTTCACAAGGGCGCTAAAGTAGTCGGTGAGCCTAGATCTCAACTCTCATCCAGATCAACGATCATTGATCATTTTGGGGCTGCAAAAGGTGCGGATGTTAAAATCCTAAGGGTGGGCCGACATCCCAACCGTGGTTTTGTGGGGAGGCAACGTGGCGGAACAAGGTGCATTTCGGGTACAAAAGCGGTGTGGGCCTAAACCACTTCCTGCAGTCCCGAAATGCACATGTGCATATGACGCCCTATCCAATGTCGACAGGTGGTCCTTTTCCAATTGTCCCACCACACTCCAATCCCAAGAAGGGGTCATCCAATGAAAGAGGATTGACTTTCACGACCTCATCGCCCAATCTAGCAGCGACAGGTGGTCCTCCAGCAGTCATCCTGTCGTGCTCCAATCCTGATTAGGATCATGTTAATGAAGTCGGGACTGGTAGCTGAAACCTCAACTCATCCCATACATGGAAGGCTATAGAGTTATGGCTATGGAGGTAGGACTATTAGCAAAGTACAACAATGGTCAGTTTTCTACAGGTCCCTACTGAACCTGGTTTGCATCTGACAGGAAGAAACAAGAACAGTCTAATGAAAGGCTGCTCAGATGAAAATATTTGAATGAAATCGCCAGATCACACCCCTCGCAGTTGTGAACTGATATGAGTATAAATAGATCAGTTTGATATTTTTTTAAGAGGGTTGAACGGTTGAGGAGAGCTCCCTACTGTGTAATTTTTTATGCCAGAACTGTTCTCTGGTTATATATCAAACTTGATACTTTCACATTAATAGAAGTCAAATTATTTCACCTCTTTTTTTAAACTGTTCAAGAACACTCGGGCATGGAGGATCGAATCGAGGGTTGTGGTTCTAATGTAATGTAGGTTTGATTACAGTATTACTGTGACCAGTTTTAGTCAGTTTCTTTGTTATCTTATTTTCCCTTATGTTGAAAGGCTCGGGCATGGAGGATCCAATCGAGTTGTTGTAGTTGCATGGTAATGTAGGCTTGATTATTATGCTGGTGTGACATATTTCAGTGTTTGAAACTTGAGTGTAAGAGTTCTCTTGAACTTGAGTTTTTCTTCACCAAGCTGCTTGAAGGGCGGATGTTGATAGCAGTCTTGTTCACCTCTCTCACTAAGTCTTCCTTCTTCTTACCCTTAAACTCAAATCACTAACTGAAGTTAACGAGGGCCTCACTTCCATGTGCATTTCTTGTCCAGTTTCTATGTTCAAATCATTCTTGTACTGAGTTTTGTCCATTTGACCTTCACTCATAAAACCAACATCCACCGCACATTCTGATGGGTATTGGGATTATCCTCTTGCAATCTAAGGGTGAATCTCAGTGCCAACAACTGTTATTATACCTATCCAAAGTTCTTACTCTGAACCGGTGGTAATGGTACTCAAGAAAGATGGATCATGGTGTATGTGTCTAGATTATAGAGAGCTAAACAAGATCAATATTAAATATAAGTTTCCCATTCTCATCATTGATGAATTGTTAGATGAAATACATGGAGTAATCTATTTCACAAAGTTGGATCTATGTTCATGGTATCGGTATATTTGAATGAAGGAAGAAAATATCCCAAAAACAACATTTTAGACTCATGAAGGACATTATGAATTTTTGGTCATGCCTTTTGGCCTTACGAATGCACCTTCCACATTCCAAGGGTTGATGAATTTCATTTTCAATCCAGGCTTCCTTCGAAAATTTGTGTTAATATTTTTTGATGATATAATACTCTATAGCAAGTCTTGGGAGGATCATGTGTGACATTTATACAAGGTGCTACAACTACTACAAGAGCAACAATTGTATTCCAAACTATCCATATGTTTCTTTGGGGTGAAGGAGCTAGATTATTTTTGTCATATTGTATATCATGAAGGTGTCAAGTTAGATCCTAACAAGATTAATTCCATGATGGATTGGTCGATTCCCAAAACATTGAATAATCTTAGATTATTTTTGGGTTTGACAGGTTACTACCGCAAGTTTGTTCGGAACTATGGAAGAATAACAACACCTTTAATGACATTAACTAAGAAGGATGCATTTCCATGGACTCTATAATAAACTCAATATTTTGAACAACTTAAAGAGGCGATGTGAAAATCTCTTGTCTTGACCACACCAGACTTCAAAAAAAACTTTATTGTGGAGTGTGATGCCTAGAGAAATAGCATTGGTGTTGTCCTAATGCAAGTAGGAAGGCCCCTTGATTTTGAAGGTCGTCCACTCAAGGGAAAGGAATTACACAAACCCATTTATGAGAAGGAAATTATGGCAATACTACATGCATTGAACAAATTGATCCCTTACCTAATAGGTAGGAACTTCAAGGTCAAAAAATATCATGATAGTCTTAAATACTTCTTGGAATAAAGACTATGTTCAAAAGAACAACAAAAATGGGTGACCAAGATGTTGGGTTATGATTTTCAAATCATCTACAAAAAAGTGAAGCAAAATGTTGTGGCATATGCACTCTCAGGAAAGGATGAAGATGTTGAGGCCTTTCTCTGTGTTATCTCGATCATCCAACACAACTTGATAATAGAAGCGAGGGATGAATGGAAGAATGATGAAAACACGTGGACTCTCATTCAAAGATTGTAGAAGGATTCCAGTTCATCATATATATTTACATGGAAAAATGATTCACTATGGTACAAAGATCACTTATATTTATGTAAGAAATTGCAACTCAAAAAAAAGGTACTATTGGAATTTCACACCTCTTCAGTAGGAGGGCACTCGGGATTTTTTAAAACCTACCATAGGGTCAAGAAGGATTTTTTTTGGGATGTCCTTAAAACTGATGTTCAAAGGTTTGCGTTAGAATCTTTTCTTTGCCAACAAAATAAGGTAGAAATAATTAAGACCCCGGGTCTTTTACAACCATTAGTGATCCCAAGTCAACATTGGGAGGAGGTTTCCATGGATTTCATCACAGGGTTACCGAAGTCTGAAGGAAACAGTGTCATCATGGTGATTGTTGATAGACTGAGCAAGTACATACACTTTTTTTCACTCTCTCATCCTTTAAAAGCTAGTACAGTTTCTATTGCATTCATGGAGACAATTCAAAAGCTACATGGAAGCCTAAATATTATTGTACATGATAGAGATCCCATATTCACTGGGCATTTTTGGACATAATTATTTTCTTATGTGCGCACTCAATCAGCTCATATCTCATCTTATCATCCTCAATCTGATGGATAAACCGATATAGTGAAAAAATGTCTTGAAGGATACCTTCAGTGCTTTGTCTCTGATAAACAAACACAATGGTTCAAATGGATACCCTTCACAGAATGGTGGTATAACACTTCCTTTCATACTGCAACAAAAATGACACCATTTATGGAACTCTATGGATACCACTCACCTTCAATCACTTCTTTTCTAAAATAAAAATCTAAGGTTCAAGCAGTGGAGGACCACATCGAGCATCAACAATAAGTTCTCCAATTATTAAAGGACAACTTGACCATGGAACAAAATCGCATGAAACAAAAAGCACATCAACACCGTAGTGAAATAAGTTTTGAAGTAGGGGATTGTGTATTTTTAAGACTATAACGAGACAAATAGATGTCCCTCAAGCAAGCTAATAAGGATAATAAATTATCACCAAAGTACTATGTCCCTTATAACGTGTTGCAAAATATTGGTACTATGGCATACAAATTGGAGTTGCCTGCATCTTCAGGAGTACACATAGTTTTCTATGTTTTATGCTTAAAGAAGGTTATAGGTGACAAGATCCTAGTTCAAACTATATTTCCAGAACTTGACGAGGAAGGAAATATAATATTGGAGACTGAAGCTATGAACGACACAAGAATTCAACAGCTGAGGAATAGATCCATTTCAGAGTATCTCATTAATTGGGGGAAACTACCTACTGAAGATTCCACCTGGGAAGATGAGTCTTTTATACATAAGTATCCAGAATTACTCAAGAGTTGTGGAAAATACTAGTCTGAAGAGGAGGGTCATGTTAAGCCCTAAATAGTGGCACATTACCCCTTAATTTGGGCATATTACATTAGTAATGTTATTATATTTATGTCATCTTGGGTCCATTAGTTGTAATTGTACCTCCTAATCTCCTGTATATACCAAGGAGACCTTTTCATTTGGAATCATCTGGTATTTGGAAATTTATGTGGTGTATAAGGAGGCTTCCCCCTCGAAGAGACTTATTATCTGGAATTCTCTCTTTTTCAAGGAGTTGAGTACTTATTCTAAGGTTTTTTTTATGCTATTTTGATATTTGGTTCTTAACATGTGAACATTAGGAGTTCTTACTCCACTTAATTAATCTAGGTGATAGTAAATTTGCAATGAAGATATCATAGAATTCTTTATTCTTTATGGATTCATCCATATTTCTAATTAGCACAAGGTAAAGAGTATGCTTTGACAAAAGAGAATTATTTGAATCCCTTTTAAAAGGACAAGGTAGCAATAACAAATGGTTGAAATCTAATCTATATATCCTTGTGCCATAAAAAAATGAGAATCCATCCACGTGGAAAACATAAGGCAATTTGATGTTGCCTCCTACTTAACTCGATGAGTTAATTACTAAGAAAGAACGGAAAAATATAACAAATTACAAGATCTCTCTCTCTATAAGAGTACTTGGATAGTGTATGGTTCTCTCTCTCTACTATTAATTATGAAGAAGTGAATCGACTCTTTGGATGGTGAGTCTTATACAAGTAGGATGATATGGATAGAGAAGGTGGAAAGGAGAACAATGTTCTCACAAATCTACTTGGAAACATAAATTCACATATATCCTTCTATGTTTAATGCTGTCATCAACCTCTTATTTATAATGAAATTTGTCCCCTCCAAATAACCTGTTTCATGTGTGAAAGCAATGTTTTTTACTGAGTTCCCCTCTATCTAGAAGAGATTGTTCATAAATGCGGGAAAATCTTAAGGCCTATCCTTCATTGACTGCATTATTGAGGACGATCTTGATGATATTTTGTGTTCTTTTATACTTATGCTTCTTTCAAAGGAAAATATGCACACTTTGTGCAAAATTTAATGTGGAAGTTCACGCAAGTGCATGAAATCATTATGAAAATGTATTTTATCCAATTTTTGAGGTCAAGTTTAATATTCATGGGATAAATTTGATATGATTTATTGTTTTCCACTGGTGATTTTTTCCAATGATCACTTGAATATATGCATGAGCAATATTAGGTGATAACATTTAGTATTCCAAAAGATAGGTGATATATAAAGATACCATTGCATAATCAAGCACAACTGAGCATAGATCAACATGCATACCAATGTAAAAAACCAAAATATTTCCATACACAATACATATCTCACATGTATTAGAATTTTTTCTTGTTTAGATTGATCCATAGGGGGATATTATATAACACCCACATGCAACCAACTCCCTTAAAGTGAGGATTATTGGATCTACATAAATTTGTGAGGGTGCATAAAAAACTCCTTAGTTTTTTCCTTGTTATTCACACTGGTTGACTGCTTTTCTATAATGGCTTGACCAGTGCAATGTCGAGTTTACCATCACGTTAGTCCTTATTCAACTGCATGATTGACCTCTTAATTAACTCTCTTAGTCAACTGTTGAATGTCAACTAATTATATATAGAATATCTAGAGGTGTGATGAACCTACACAACTTTTTATTCCAACATCTAGTTCCTCAACATTTATTAAATTATGTTCAAAAATCAAAACCTTTTAGATGTTGTAAAAAATGTAAAGAATATAGAAAATTTAGGTTGAGGAAATATCTTTAAGATGAACACCCTTCTCAACGTTATCAACATTGAGAAGGGTGTTATAGGTGGTATCAAATATTAGGCTCAAAATCTAGGGCCAAGAAGGCCAACGTATCTATATGTAAACTCTGATAAAGAAATACAGAACATATTGTAGATTTAAGATAGAACGATAAAAAAAAATGTTGCACATATGAGCCATATTTCCTATAAGATGATTACAACTAAAGAAAATAGATACTTGCTACAAATTTAAAATAAATTATTTTGATGAAAATTTCTCATATTATTTCTTATTGGATGCTTACAATCAACAACGTAACAAGAAAAGTCGTAACGAATTCTAAAACCTGCATAAAAAAAACTAGGAAGATATACAATTGTTTATAAGTAATTTTTATTTCACAAATACGATACATTTAAGACTATGCTTTTACACCATGAATTTGGATTTCAAAAATTTAGTAACAAGAAAAGCCGTAACGAATTCTAAAATCTTCATAAAAAAAACTAGGAAGATATACAATTGTTTATAAGTAATGTTTATTTCACAAATACGATACATTTAAGACTATGCCTCTCGAGTTTTTACACCATGAATTTGGAGTGAAAATTTAATAGAGAGTTAAGAAAGTAAAGGAACTACTATAAATTAAGGCCTAGAAATATGATTCTCTATGCTAAATCCATGAGAAGACTACATTGTTGGAAAGAGAAATAATTCCTAAAAGAGGCACAACCATGCATAAATGACAAAACAAATTATAAAAAAAATAATTAGTATTGTATAAAGAGAATAAACCCATATACAAATACGGATGAAAAAATAAATTCAAATTTCCAAATCTCGGATTATAAGGTTTCCACATTCTTTTTATCAAATTTGGAGTGTAAGAAAACTACCACAAAAAACTTAGAACTAGTTGACCATACCCGAAATCAAAATGGGTTGTTTTCCATCTAACCTCATCTGTGGTTACAACATTATGTGGGTTTTAACTATCTATAGGTGGGTTTGAAAACATCCTTCATGGGACATTTTTTTAGAGGGAAATGCTCTTGTGTGAATAAGTATCCCCTCTAGGGATATTTCCACCCCAAGATGTTGTCACCTTTCTACCATGTGGACATACCAAAGGGATACCCACCCCAAATAAGGGTTTTGGCTAGTAGTCATTGTGCGTATCCCAAAGGAATCTCATCACTAGCCTGAAATTGTAGCTATGTCACAAGGATGGTAGGGGCCATGCTTAGGAAAAGTTGCAAGGTGACAACATGACATAATAACAAACAATAGAAAAAATAATATCGCATATTACCCTACAACAACAAAATAATTTAGGAAGAAACCCTCTTTGAAATCTTGCAATAAAAAAATATGAAAAATTACGTGAGTGGATCTCGAATCGATCTTCCTCTTACATTACCCAAAACTTACAAAAGATCAAGAGATATAATTAATATGAGAAAAAAAAATTAAACCAACAAAATTATGAGAATAAAATCTTAGAGAACCACTAAGAAATGAAAAAATGGAGTAATGGATTGCTCTCTTTGCTGCAAACAATTCTCACCATAGAAGCCATGTCTCCATTTTTAATAATTTAGACCCTAACCTCCATGAACGTGTTAAATTAATTAAAAAGTACCTATGCAAGTGTTTCTCGTCACCTAGGTGCCTAAGGGGTGAGAAAGTGCCTAATGTGGACCCTAGTCATTTAATTTGTGAGAGATAAATTAAAAGGTGACATTATGACTTAAGTGAGAGGATGAGTGAATGGACACTCAATCTCATCCACTCATCTAATCCAATCTCAATCGTTGGATTAAGAGACTCTTCACCTACCTTCATGAGGTCGACTAGGGTAGGAGGTTACATCCATTCTTGGGTTGTTGTTGCATTTTGAGAGAGAGATGAAAAAGGAGAAATCGAGAAGACTTGAGGAGGAGTTATCTTGCTACTAAGGGAATGCATTCCAAAGATAGCATTGGTATGCATTTCGAGGAGAGATTACAACATTTATTGCGGTTCGTACTGTATGGATTAAGCAGGACGTACAACATTAATAAAGGAATAGAAATCGAGGAGAGGTAAAACACTTTTAGGAGGTCGTACTGTATGGACTTTGAGGTGACCATACAACAAAAATTTGGCATGGAAATTGAGGGAAAGTACAACAAGTTTAATAGGTCGTTTAACATTTCCGTACTGCTGTTTATTTGCACATAATTCGAGAATAATTTTTGTGGGTATTTTTCTAAGTATTTTGGCACATTTCCCAAGGTGTTCATACAACATTTAATGCCAAGAATTGTGTTGTAGAATTTGGCATAGATTTTGAGGCAACCGTACAATAGAGAAGAGGCATAGAAATCGAGGAGCAGACCTGTACATGTGTGAAGGAGATTATGGCATGAATTTTGAGGAGTTTGGCTCATATTTTATGTGAAAGATTGTCACGGTTTTCAAGATATGTTTGTCATTAAATTTCTGAAGATGAATATGTTGTAAAATAAATTTTCTCTGAAGCTCTAAAATAATAAAAACTCCCTCTCTCACTAGTTTTTCCCTTGTGTGTTTTTCCAGGGTCGTTGTTAGACAAAACTATCTGTGTAAATTTTATGAATATTGTGCTGCTGATATGTTTTTATTTGTGCATTAAAATATTGTTCAGAATCCTCATGTTTCAGTTCTGAAAATTAGTTTATATGCTGAGTTTATTTGGCTGCCATAAAACTGGTTTGGGAATTAAACATTGTCTGGAAATTAGCGAGACTTGAAACTGGGTGGGGTATGAAATTTTACATGGTATTAGAGTTGAGTTAAAGAGAGGTAGATTTATATCAGCAAGTCAGAAAAGGGGGGACAAAAGTCACTTCACTGGACAAAAATTTGAATTTTTCATTTTCACCAGAAAAGGGTCAATGGATATTGGTTTGAGGGTTCAGGACAAACTTGATGGGGAAATTATCTTTGGTTCTTGGAAGGAGAGGATGATCTTGTTGTTGTAAGAAAGTGAGTTATGGGATATTGTTGAGAACTCCACAACAAAACTTGTGAATGTACCCACAAATGCTACTCTTCTAGCAATATACACCAAGAAGAGTATAAAGGCCAAGATAATTATCCTTGATGCATTCAAGGACCATATGATTCCTCATGTGATAGGGAAATAAAATACCTATGACATGTGGGAGTCCTTGATGAAGTTGTACCAAAGTACAAATGAAAACCGGAAAATGGTTTTGAGAGAAAACCTCAAGAGCATTAAAATGACCAAGGCTAAAAATGTGGTCACATCTCTTACCGGGTTTACACAGGTGAGAGATGAACTTGGAGCTAAGAAGAGGAAACCCAAGTGGCTTTAGGATACTTTGAGGGAGGAACAAGGTTCATGGGTAATCCGAGGCAGGTTGTGAGGGAGAGTAAACCTCCCGAGAGATTTTGCAGCTACATTGTGATAGTGAGCAACATCAGGGAGTCTGAGCCCTTGACTTTTGAGGAGGTTGCTACTATAAATGTTTGGAGAGATTCCATGATGGAAGAGTACAATTCCATCATGAAGAATGATGTGTGGAAGATTGTTCCTAGACCTGAGGGGAATTCAGTGGTGACTTCCAGATGGCTCTATAAAATCAAGTATGTTGTTGATGGTGGCATTGAGAAGTACAAAGATCATTTTGTGGCTCGGGGGTTCTCAGAGATTGAGGGATTTGATTGTGATGAAAACTTCGCTACAGATTCTAGATAAACCTCGACCAGGTCAGTGATCTCTATTGCAACAGAGATGGGTTGGAAGATCCACAAATGGATGTGAAGACCGCATTTCTCAATGGTGTTATATAGGAGGAGGTGTATATTGAGCATCCATTGGGCTTTGAGGTGCATGGGAGAGATTCTCATGTGTGGAGACTGAAGAAGGCATTGTATGGGCTTAAACAAGCTCCCATAGCTTGGTATTTTAGGATTGATGCCTACATGCAAAAATTGGGCTTTAAGAAGAGTGAGGCAGATCCCAAACTATACTTCATTGTGGTTGAAGAGGATCCTCTCATACTCTTGCTATATGTTGATGATATTTTAATTACAAGGCTAGAGAGACTCATCACTAGCTGCAAGAAGATCCTTTCTTTAGAGTTTGAGATGATTGATATTCGACTGATGCATTATTTTATGAGATTGGAGGTTTGGCGGGAGCTTAGAGACATCTTCCTCGGACAGGGGAAATATGGTTGTGACATTTTGCGAAGATTCTAGATGGAGGATTGTAGGCCCATGACCACTCCCATGATTACTAACTGGAAGAAGCTTGATGCTTCAGAGTCATTGTTGGTTAATTCCACTTTATATCATCAGTGCATCTGTTCATTGATTTATTTGGTCAATACCAGGCCAAATATTTGTTGTGTTGTCAACACTCTTATTTAGTTCATGATGGAGCCTAGGAGAGTGCATTGGGTGGCAGAAAAACATGTGCTCAAGTATATTTGTGGTACAGTGGATTATAGTCTGGACTATGTGAGAGGGGATGGAGTTTGATTGTTGGGCTATACAGATTCAGATTGGGCAGGATGTGTCAATAACTAGAAGAGTACTTCTGGATGTTGTTTCGGATTGGGCTCAACAATGCTATCTTGGTTCGATCAGAAGCAAACGTCAATGGCTTTGATTTCTGTAGAGGCTGAGTATATGGCTTCCAGTCAGTCCAGTTGTGAGGCTCTTTGGCTTCGCAAGTTGTTGGTGGGATTGTTTGGTGTGCAGTTGAGGCCTATTATGATTTACTGTGACAATCAGAGTTGAATTAAACTCTTTGAGAATCTAGTTTTTCATGAAAGGTCTAAGCACATTGAGATTCGGTATAACTTCATATAGGATTATGTTCAGAGAGGAGCAGCTGAGATACAATATGTATCTGTAGATGAGGAGGTTGCGGATATACTCACCAAAGCCTTTGGGAAAGCAAAGTTTCTATTCTTCAGAGACAATCTTGGAGTGGTGAATAACACTTTCCTCGTTAAGAGGGACTCTTAAATTAATTAAAAAGTACCTAGGAAAGTGTTTCTCATCACGTAGGAACCTAAGGGGTGAGAAAGTGCCTAATGTGGACCCTAGTAATCTATTTTGTGAGAGATAAATTAAAAGGTGACTTTATGACTTAAGTGAGAGGGTGAGCGAATGGACATTCAATATCATCCACTAATCTAATCCAATCTCAATCGTTGGATTAAGAGACTCTTCACCTACCTTCATGAGGTGGACTAGGGTAGAAGGTCGCACCCATTATTGGGTTGTTGTTGCATTTTGAGAGAGAGATGAGAAAGGAGAAGTCGAGTAGACTAGAGGAGGATTTATCTTGCTACTAAGGGAATGCATTCCAAGGCTAGCATTCGAACACATTTTGAGGAGAGATTACATCATTTATTGCAGGTCATATTGTACATATTGAGTAGGTCATACAACATTAATATAGGAACAAAAATCGAGGAGAGGTTAAACACTTTCAGAAGGCCGTACTGTACGGATTATGAGGTGATCGTAAAATAGAAATCTGGCATGGAAATTGAGGTGAATTACAACAAGTTTCACACAACATATTGTACAAATTTTTGACAGTCTGTACTGCTGTTTATTTACACAAAAATCAAGAATAATTTGTGGGTGTTTTTCTAAGTATTTTGGCACATTTACCAAGGTGGTGGTACAACATTTAATGTGAAGAATTGTGTTGAAGCATTTGACACATATTTTGAGGCAACCATACAATATCGAAGAGGCACATAAATCGAGGAGAAGACTTGTACATGTGTGCAAGAAATTATGGCACGAATTTCCAAGAGTTTGGCTCAGACTTTATGTGAAATCTTGGCAAGGTTTTCTAGATAATTTTTTCATTAAATTTATGAAGATGAATATGTTGTAAAATAATTTTTCTTTGAAGCTCTGAAATAACAAAAATTCCCTCTCTCACTAGTTTTCCCCTTGTGGGTTTTTACAGGGTCGTTGTTAGACCAAAAATCTTTGTGTAAATTTTATGAATATTGTGCTTCTGATATTTTTTTATTTCTTCCTTAAAATATTTTTCAGAATCCTCATGTTTCATTTATGAAAAATTGTTTATATGCTGAGTTTATTTGGCTGCCATAAAACTGGGTTTTGGCATTAAACATTGACTGAAAATCAACGAGACTTGAAACTGGGTGGGGTCTGAAATTTTACATGGTCTCGGAGCTGATTTAAAGAGAAACAAATTTATATCAGCAAGTCAGAAAAAGGGGGGACAAAAGTCACTTCATCGGACAAAAAATTGAATTTTTTATTTTTAGCAGAAGAGGGTCAATGGCTATAGGTTTAAGGGTTGAGGACAAACTTGATGGGTAAGTGAACTTTGGTTCTTGGAAGCAGAGGATGATATTTCTATTGAAAGAAAGTGAGTTATGGGATATTGTTGAGAACTCCACAACAAATCTTGTGAGTGTACCCACAGATGCTACTCTTCTAACAACATACACTAAGAAGAGTATCAAGGCCAAGATAATTATCCTTTATGCCATCAAGGACCATTTGATTCCTCACATGACAGGGAAATAAAATTTCTATGAGATGTGGGAGTCCTTGACAGAGTTTTACCAGAGTACAAATGAAAATTGGAAAATGGTTTTGAGGGAAAAATTGAAGAGCATTAAAATGACCAAGGCTGAAAATGTGGTCACATATCTTACCAGGTTGACACATGTGAGATATTAACATGGATATGAGAGAAAGAATCCCAAGTGGCTTCAGGATACTTTGAGGGAGGCACATGGTTTAGTGGGGAATCCCAGGAAGGCTGTGAGGGAGAGTAAACCTGCTGAGAGATTTTGCACCCACATTTTGATGGTGACCAACATCAAGGAGTCTGAGCCCTACACTTTTGAGGAGGTTGTTGGTAGATAGTTTTGGAGAGATTCCATGATGGAAGAGTACAATTCTATCATGAAGAATGATGTTTGGGAGATTGTTACTAGACCTGAAGGGAAGTGAGTGGTGACTTCCAAGTGGCTCTTAGGGATGAGTTTAGGGGCTAAATTTCGCTCATGGGCTAATTTTCCATGGTTTTTCCCAAAAACATATTCGCTATTCTAAAAATGATTCACCCAATTTCTATAGGAAAAAATTATTTTACCTTAAAAATCACAAAACTTTTATGAAAACTATATAAAATCCTTAGAAATTTTAATACTTTTACAAAAATATTGCCAAAATTTTATGGTTGGCATACGAAGGATTAGTAAGATTCACCAAGGTTTCTACATTTTAAAATAATTTTACATCCTTAAAATCATCCCTGGGTCGTCGTTCTATAAACACAAGTGTGTAGTTGATGGCAACATTGAGAAGTAGAAGGCTCGTTTTGCGGCTCGGGAGTTCTCATAGATTGAGGAAATTTATTATGATGAGACATTTTCTCTGATTGCTAGATATACCTTGATCATGTGAGTGATCTCTATTCCAGCAGATATGGGTTGGAAGATCCATCATATGGATGTGAAGACCGCATTTCTGAATGGTATTATATAGGAGGAGGTGTATATTGAGCATCCATTGGGCTTTGAGGTGCATGTGAGAGATTCTCATGTGTGTAGACTGAAGAAGGCATTGTATGGGATGAAACAAGCTCCCAGAGCTTGGTATTCTAGGATTGATGCCTACTTGTAGCAATTGGGCTTTGAGAAGAGTGAGGCAGATCCCAACCTATACTTCATTGTGGTTGGAGAGGATCCTCTCATACTCTTCCTATACGTTGATGATATTTTCATTACAGGGGCATAGAGAGTCATCACTAGATGCAAGGAGAACCTTGCTTTAGAGTTTGAGATGACCGATATTGAACTGATGCATTATTTAATGGGGTTGGAGGTTTGGAAGGAGCCTAGACACGTCTTCTTGGGACAGGGGAAGTATGTTTATGACATTCTGAGGAGATTCCAGATGGAGGATTGTAGGCCCATGACCACTCCCATGATTAATAACTAGAAGAAACTTCATGCTTCTAAGTCACAGTTGGTTGATTCCCTTTTATATCATTAGTTGATCGGTTCATTGATGTATTTGGTCAATACTAAGCCATATATTTGTTTTGTTGTCAACACTCTTAGTCAGTTCATGGTGGATCCTAGTAGAGTGCACTAGGTGGCAGCAAAATATGTGATGAGGTATCTTTGTGGTACAATGGATTATGGTATGGACTATCTGAGAGGTGATGGAGTTCGATTGGTGGGATATACAGATTCAGATTGTGTAGGATGTGTCAGTGACCGAAAGAGTACTTACGGATGTTGTTTTAGATTGGGATCAATAGTGGTGTCTTGGTTCAGTCGAAAGAAAAAGTCAGTGGCTTTGAGTTCTATAGAGGCTGAGTATATGGATGCCAGTCAGGCCAGTTGTGAGGCTCTTTGGATTCGCAAGTTGTTGGTGGGATTGTTTGGTGTGGATTTTGGGCCTACTATGAATTACTGTGACAATAAGAGTTGTATTAAACTCTCTGAGAATCCAATTTTTCATGACAGGTCTAAGCACATTGAGATTCAATATCACTTCATCTGGGATTATGTTCAAAGAGGAGCAACTGAGCTACAATACATATCTATAGATGAGTAGGTTGTGGATATACTCACCAAAGCCAACAAAGGCAAGTTTGTATTCTTCAAGGACAAGCCTAGAGTGGCGAGTAACACTTTCCTCGATAAGAGGGAGTGTTAAATTAATTAAAAGTACCTAGGCAACTTTTTCTCTTCATCTAGGTGCCTAAGGGGTGAGAAAGTTCCTAATGTGGATGCTAGTCATTTAATTTGTGAGAGATAAATTAAAATGTGACTTTATGACTTAAGTGAGAGGGTGAGTGAATGGAATATGAATAAGTTTTCAAGATAAGTTTTTCATTAAGTTTCTGAAGATGAATATGCTGTAAAATAATTTTCTCTAAAGCTATGAAATAATAAAAACTCCCTCTTTCACTCGTTTTCCCCTTGTGGTTTTTTACAGGGTCGTGGTTAGATCAAAAAACTCTGTGTAAATTTTCTGAATATTGTGTTGTTGATATGTTTTTATTTCTGCATTAAAATATTGTTCAAAATCCTCTTATTTTAGTTTTGAAAATTTATTTATTTAACTGACATAAAACTGGATTTGGACATTAAACATTGACTGAAAATCAACAAAACTTAAGACTGAAATATAAAATTTTACCCAAAAAAACAAAAAAAAAAATATTAAAACGATGAAAGTATCTATCATATGTCACTTCCTTTACTTTACTTGGAGAAAAGCTACTTTATTCACATTAACTCTATTTAAATTTCAATACTCTTTTACGATTACTTCTTTTCATAAATGTCTCTGGCATCCTCAAAATGTATGATTTGAAATTGACTTATAAAAGATAACCTATTATTTTATTTTACTGTGATAGATTTTCCCTTTGTCTTTCATAACCTTTTCCTTTTTAATTTTAATTAAATTAAAATAAAGTATTTGGAAAGTGGGAAAATAAGGCTAAAATAAAGTATTTGGAAACTAATCTATTATTTTATTTTACTTTGATAGATTTCCCTTTTGTCTTTCATAACCTTTTCCCTTTTTAATTTTAATTAAATTAAAATAAAGTATTTGAAAAGTGGGAAAATAAGGCTAAAATAAAGTATTTGGAAACTGGGAAAATAAGGCAAGTAGGTCTTCGGAAAGAAGAAATGTTCTCTAAAGTTCACAAATTCTAATTCTTATTTATGTAAAGTAATTTTTACAATTAAAAGTGTGTTTTTTAAATTAAAATTTGTTATGTTTAAGGGTTCAATACTTAGTAGATAATGTTCAAGTTATTTTGGTAATAATTTATGTTAAAAATGTTGACCTAGCACCAAGAAGGTCTAGCATATTAAGAGATGAGGTTGTTTCGATGTAAACGTAAGCTCTCGACAAATCTTAAAAAAGATCTAATAACAATAAAGTAAATTTGAGCCGATTTATGTTCGATTATGAGTTGACTTTTAAGAAAATTTACATTCATTTGTTGAGGAATGATCAGCATCAATGTTAGTGATAGAAATAATTATTTTTCATGAGTTGATTTTTAAGTAAATTTACATTCATTTGTTGAGCAATGATCACCATCAATGTTAGTGATATAAATAATTATTTTTCCAACACCCTCTATGAGGGTGACGATACCTTCTATGAGGGTGACCATGTGTTTAACTTAAAACTAGCCATAAGAAATTCATTACTTACTATAACAACTACAATGTTTATCCAAGATAGATTCAAATTTTGTGTATGAATAAATCATAGATGAGTCATTATAATTTAATAAAAATTAATTTGCAAAAGTATAATGAGATGTTTACCCATGAAAGATTCAAATTTTCTGTATGAATAAATAAAAAATGAGTTATTATCATTTAATGAAAATTAGTTTACAAAAATATAATAATGAACAATGAGAAATCTCTTTCCATTATTAAACTTCATTATCATTTAATGAAAATTAGTTTGCAAAAATATAATAATGAACAATGAGAAATCTCCTTCCATTATTAAACTTCTTTCATAAGAATTCCCTTCCCAATATTAAACTTCTTTCATAGTGAGGAAAAGAAATTGAAAATGCTAAAGGTGCATAAGAAAAGTGATAAAGGCTAGAATTTGTGGGTATCATATTAGTATAATGGAAAAATGAGAAATCCCTTTTCATTATTAAACTTCTTTAATAAGAATTCCCTTCCCAATATTAAACTTCTTTCATAGTAAGGAAAATAAATTGAAAGTACTAAAGGTGCATAAGAAAAGTTATAAAGGCTAGAATTTGTGGGTATCATATTAGTATAATGGAAAAACGAAAAATCCCTTCTCATTATTAAACTTCTTTCATAAGAATTCCCTTCCCAATATTAAACTTTTTTCATAGTGAGGGAAAGAAATTGAAAGTGCTAAAGGTGCATAAGAAAAGTGATAAAGGCTAGAGGTTGTGGGTATCATATTAGTATAATGAAAAAACTATGAAATTTTAACAATATATTACGAATTTTTTTTTTTTAAAGAAAAGTAAATAACTAACGATTAATGAATGAACCTTTATACTAAACTTAATTTTAATATAGATATTGTTGTTAACCCATGTGTCAACATGGTTTTGTTTAAGTATAATAGGTTCATTTTTCAATATTTTAGTTTGTAGAAATCATTTTGTGAATTAGCTATGATGTCTATGATCATAGACTCAACATTTTCTTCATTTAGATCTAGTATATATGACTTAAGAAAATAGTGACATTGAGATAGTGATTAAAGGAATTAGGAAGTTACTTTGTCACACATAAATCAATTAATATCATTTTAGTAAATGTTCATGAGCATGGGAACATTCCATCTTAGTAAATGTTCATGAGCATGGGAACATTCTATACATAATTGTCATGAGTGATAACATGTGTATCATATCATTTGATCTAGAGTGATAATTAATTTATTGATAATTGTTTATATTTATGAGGATATCTCATGTGAGATTGTATGTGTGACTTAATAAAATTTGTAGTATATTTTAGAATAAGATTCAATAATTAAACAACTAGTATTATAGTAGAATGACAAAACAAGATTTTAATTGATGGTTAGGGAAACATGCTATACTTAAAAAAAAGTGGGGTTTCTATATGGAATTTAGGAAGGATGAATCAACGAGACAAGTGTCTTATCTATAACTAAAATGCATATGGTAATGAATATGGAGCCTAAACATTGTGAAAAATCGACGAATCAAGGATAGTCGTAACTAGAAAATCAATTGCCCCAAACACTAACTCTATGTTGGATGAATCTTGACACAACATCAAGCAACTATGTTAAATCAATTGCAATAAGAGATATAGTAGAATTATTTCCTAGACATGGAAGTTTATATAAAGCTATTTAATACTTGGATTAGTAGAGTACAATGTCTAAATATATTGCCCATGATGTGTATCTCAACGACTATAAAGACAGACTATTCAATAATTGGATTAGTAGAGTATAATGTCTAAATATATTGATGATGTGTATCTCAACGACTATATTATATTTCATTCTAGAAAGACATTATGTCATTTGATTTATGGGAAGACAGACTCAACATTAGAGGCAATGGAGATCATTTATGAATGTGGATATTAAATCAATTAATGGCATGCACTTAACCTGGTGAGGATATACTATGACCCAGTTGACCATGTGAGAGGTTTGTTAGAAAAATCATACGAATGTATGAAGTACTTACATAAACATAGTTGGTCAAGATAATACATTAGTTCTAATGATAATACGTAATACATGAGTTCTAATACTAAAAAATAAGCTATGAGTTATAATGATAATACATGAGTACATAGTTTAGCAGAAGGTTTTAAATTCTTTCTTTGCCAGTGTTGGTGAAATTGCACTACTTAGTTCAACTCTCATGGTGTCAATCAAATTGTTACATAGTAGGTTATGTAGGACTTCATGAACTTGGGATAAATTTAATTTAAGAAATGAAAGAATAGGTGGTTCACGTTATAAAGAGGCTCATTGAAGTTAGGGATTGGTAAAAGAGTTATGTTGGTATCCATAAAACCCCAAAAAATGTTGATGTAGGGGATAAGTTCCTCCTATGAGTCAAAATACATAAGGGTGTGATAAAATTTGACAAGGGAATAAATTTGTTTATGTACTTCAAAGAGACCATTTGAAATCCTTGAGATTGTTCTTCTAGTCACATATTCACTTGAATGGACATTGAGAGAAAATGTGTTATTGAAATAAATAATAAATGTGTCAATGGGATAAACTTTCCTACTTTTATCCTTTGTTTGACCCTTTTCTCCTTTCTTCGAATATATCTCGGCTTAAAGATTTTACGACCATGAGGAACAAGATAGTGTACAATGGGAACCCCTATCTAAGATATCTTCTAAGATTAAAGAATTTTCTAACTGAAATGTTAATTATAGAAACAATGGAGATAAAGGAGATACAACCCACTACCGAGTATAGAACATGTAACTTGCATCCAATGTGCATTAGCATGAGTCTTATATACATCCAACTTCCTCTATAATATGCCTTAGACAAATATATTATGATGACCAAAGCTAGAATGTTCTTCGTTATGACATTGTGTAGTCCATCTTGGGATACTCCAATGAAGTCATGGATCTATAGTTTATTGAGGAAACCAAATATTTCACGTGATATAGGCTTAGAGAATAGTTTTTTGTCCCTTCAAGCTATCACTTTTACAATCACTTTGTAAAAATAGTGACCCTATACCACCAACAAATGCCTTTGTAGGGTAGAATCAATTTTTGAAGTATTACATTAATGTGACTTTGATCTTTGTTGAGCGAAAATAAAACTAAACCAAATCTATACACAGTCCATGTCTATCATGAATTCAAGAGAAAATTGGGTCCTATTGAGTAAGAAAAATCTATGTTTCCTCTCATGGATATGAGGAGTCCAACAATACTTGAGTTCTTCATCTTTTTCATCTCTCACTTCTCTCCATCATTCCATTACAATACCTTAGTGGGAAACACACCTATATAAATTCCCCTTTAATAATTAAATAATATTTGGTTATTATATCAAGAATAAAGAGATGTTTTATGGCCTACTATGAGAGATGTTGTCATATAAAATTATAAATAATAATAATAATAATAAAAATAACTTCATATGTAAATATATGATGATGTTTATATATATATATTACAACATCTAAATCAATTAATATAAAATTTAATACATAACATAAAATTAAATAATTACAAAATTTACAACTTAAAAATTTTGATCCTTCAATACTTCTTAAATCAAATTTATAATAATTAAAAAAACTATATTAAAAAGGAAAAAACATGATAGGCAATAATATTAACCTTGGCCCTATCATTCTTGGGGACAGAACTATCTGAGCTTAGGTGTACCGTTTGAGACGAAAATAAAAAAAGTTTAAGGCAGCTCATGTGCTGCGCCGACATATGTAATTGTTTAAGCTCTATTCAAACCGAATCTCACATTGACTAACGAATGGGATCCTACTTGTTCCCGTGCTCCGCCGACATATGTAAGTATTTAATGTCCATTCAAACAGAATCTCACATTGACTAACAACTGAGATCCTCTTTTAAATGGAGGGACTTCCGAATGAAGTTGGAATTTGGGAGTGGACAAAGACTAAAATGAAAAAAACAAACATAACCCTAGATTCAAAAGTCTTTTCCGATCCGGTTTTCAAGGAACAGCCTAATATTATCATTCCAAATTATATATGGAGTTTTCAATTAACAACTTTATAATATTATCATTTTGAGTGCAGAGGAATGAAAGGCCAGGACAGTCTAGCAAAGGAGTGCGGAACAGGCGAGAACCATCAATAAGTAATAGAGAAAACTTTGTATTCAGATTGAATATTGCAGAACCTCTAGCTTGGAGTGGGGCAATATACAAGTTGGAGTAAAATAGTGAAAGGGAAGAGGTGAATTTGATGCCGAAACAACAAATGTGAGGAGTGACTTCCATGTGATAGTACGGGAATCATTGTCAGAGAAGAGCCGAATATTCAAATTGGGGACTAGTTGGAGATTTCTGCTTAAATACGACTCTCTCACACACATTCCTCCATACTTACTCCCTGATCTTGCTCCTCCTTCTGCTGCCTTCCACAGAGGCTGTTTTCGTTTCTTTCCAGCTATAGGATCTTCTGTTACACCATCCGGTTGTTGTGAATTTGGCATCCTCTGAGCTCCAAAGGAGAAAAAATAATTAGTGATTAACCATTTGTGGTTATGTAGAACGGTTGTAGTAATCTCATGGATTGGAAGCTTGTTGATGTGATGTTTTGGTTTTAACATGTCAACTGTCATTACGTAGCAATGTAAGCAGGTAGAGTCTCGTAGGGTCTCTCCGTCTTCTACGTTAAAACGCACTGTGCAGAAGCATTTGTTTTTATTCTCTCTCTGATTGATTCCAGCTTTTCAAACATCCTTGGCGCTCTTTTACTAAGCTAATCCTACTCTCTGCTCTTTATCCCAATTTTGGATTAGTGAAAAACACAATGAAGGTTGGTTTGTGGCCAATATGGGAAGCTCTGATATTTTCGTGTGTTTTATCGTACTCCTTCAATGTGGAAGCTCGGCTTCTGCGTTTCAATCCTAACACTATTCATCCTCCACAGCAACCTGCCCTTCATAACAACGACGAAGTCAGCAATCACTTTCGAGATACACACATGAGAAGGAGCTGGACGATGAACAACGAGCAAATATCAATCGCGCCTGCGGAGAATAAATTTCCTTCCACGCTGAAAGTGACATTAGAAGGTGGCCTTGGTCACAACCACTCCCACGGAATTAAGAAGGATGAAACGCTGGTGGGTGGAACTCAAATCTTTTCAAAGCGTCCGAATGAGTCCAAGAATGATAGCGCGAGAATGAAGAAGGACGTTGCAGTGACGGCGTTTCGTCCATCATCATCCGGCCACAGCCCAGGGATGGGCCACAGTAATCCTCCAGACCCCA
>ML777826.1:1351700-1426781 GCA_009831015.1 Picea engelmannii | reverse complement strand
AAAGAAGTTTAATAATGAAAAGGGATTTCTCATTTTTCCATTATACTAATATGATACCCACAAATTCTAGCCTTTATCACTTTTCTTATGCACCTTTAGCATTTTCAATTTCTTTTCCTCACTATGAAAGAAGTTTAATATTGGGAAGGGAATTCTTATGAAAGAAGTTTAATAATGGAAGGAGATTTCTCATTGTTCATTATTATATTTTTGCAAACTAATTTTCATTAAATGATAATGAAGTTTAATAATGGAAAGAGATTTCTCATTGTTCATTATTATATTTTTGTAAACTAATTTTCATTAAATGATAATAACTCATTTTTTATTTATTCATACAGAAAATTTGAATCTTTCATGGGTAAACATCTCATTATACTTTTGCAAATTAATTTTTATTAAATTATAATGACTCATCTATGATTTATTCATACACAAAATTTGAATCTATCTTGGATAAACATTGTAGTTGTTATAGTAAGTAATGAATTTCTTATGGCTAGTTTTAAGTTAAACACATGGTCACCCTCATAGAAGGTATCGTCACCCTCATAGAGGGTGTTGGAAAAATAATTATTTATATCACTAACATTGATGGTGATCATTGCTCAACAAATGAATGTAAATTTACTTAAAAATCAACTCATGAAAAATAATTATTTCTATCACTAACATTGATGCTGATCATTCCTCAACAAATGAATGTAAATTTTCTTAAAAGTCAACTCATAATCGAACATAAATCGGCTCAAATTTACTTTATTGTTATTAGATCTTTTTTAAGATTTGTCGAGAGCTTACGTTTACATCGAAACAACCTCATCTCTTAATATGCTAGACCTTCTTGGTGCTAGGTCAACATTTTTAACATAAATTATTACCAAAATAACTTGAACATTATCTACTAAGTATTGAACCCTTAAACATAACAAATTTTAATTTAAAAAACACACTTTTAATTGTAAAAATTACTTTACATAAATAAGAATTAGAATTTGTGAACTTTAGAGAACATTTCTTCTTTCCGAAGACCTACTTGCCTTATTTTCCCAGTTTCCAAATACTTTATTTTAGCCTTATTTTCCCACTTTTCAAATACTTTATTTTAATTTAATTAAAATTAAAAAGGGAAAAGGTTATGAAAGACAAAAGGGAAATCTATCAAAGTAAAATAAAATAATAGATTAGTTTCCAAATACTTTATTTTAGCCTTATTTTCCCACTTTCCAAATACTTTATTTTAATTTAATTAAAATTAAAAACGAAAAGGTTATGAAAGACAAAGGGAAAATCTATCACAGTAAAATAAAATAATAGGTTATCTTTTATAAGTCAATTTCAAATCATACATTTTGAGGATGCCAGATACATTTATGAAAAGAAGTAATCGTAAAAGAGTATTGAAATTTAAATAGAGTTAATGTGAATAAAGTAGCTTTTCTCCAAGTAAAGTAAAGGAAGTGACATATGATAGATACTTTCATCGTTTTAATATTTTTTATTTTTATTTTTTGGTAAAAGTTTATATTTCACTCATTTTTAAGTTTTGTTGATTTTCAGTGAATGTATAATGTCCAAATCTAGTTTTATGCCAGTCAAATAAACTCAGCATATAAACAAATTTTCAAAACTAAAATAAGAGGATTTTGAACAATATTTTAATGTAGAAATAAAAACATATCAACAACACAAAAATTTACACAGAGTTTTTTGATCTAACAACGACCCTGTAAAAAACCACAAGGGGAAAACGAGTGAGAGAGGGAGTTTTTATTATTTCATAGTTTTAGAGAAAATTATTTTACAGCATATTCATCTTCAGAAACTTAATGAAAAACTTATCTTGAAAACTTATTCATATTCCATTCACTCACCCTCTCACTTAAGTCATAAAGTCACCTTTTAATTTATCTCTCACAAATTAAATGACTAGCATCCACATTAGGAACTTTCTCACCCCTTAGGCACCTAGGTGAAGAGAAACAGTTGCCTAGGTACTTTTAATTAATTTAACACTCCCTCTTATCGAGGAAAGTGTTACTCACCACTCCAGGCTTGTCCTTGAAGAATACAAACTTGCCTTTGTCGGCTTTGGTGAGTATATCCACAACCTACTCATCTATAGATATGTATTGTAGCTCAATTGCTCCTCTTTGAACATAATATCAGATGAAGTGATATTGAATCTCAATGTGCTTAGACCTGTCATGAAAAACTGGATTCTCAGAGAGTTTAATACAACTCTTATTGTCACAGTAAATCATAGTAGGCCCAAAATCCACACCAAACAATCCCACCAACAACTTGCGAATCCAAAGAGCCTCACAACTAGCCTGACTGGCATCCATATACTCAGCCTCTATAGAACTCAAATCCACTGACTTTTTCTTTCGACTGAACCAAGACACCACTATTGATCCCAATTTAAAACAACATCCGTAAGTACTCTTTCGGTCACTGACACATCCTACACAATCTGAATCTGTATATCCCACCAATCGAACTCCATCACCTCTCAGATAGTCCATACCATAATCCATTGTACCACAAAGATACCTCATCACATATTTTGCTGCCACCTAGTGCACTCTACTAGGATCCACCATGAACTGACTAAGAGTGTTGACAACAAAACAAATATATGGCTTAGTATTGACCAAATACATCAATGAACCGATCAACTAATGATATAAAAGGGAATCAACCAACTGTGACTTAGAAGCATGAAGTTTCTTCTAGTTATTAATCATGGGAGTGGTCATGGGCCTACAATCCTCCATCTGGAATCTCCTCAGAATGTCATAAACATACTTCCCCTGTCCCAAGAAGACGTGTCTAGGCTCCTTCCAAACCTCCAACCCCATTAAATAATGCATCAGTTCAATATCGGTCATCTCAAACTCTAAAGCAAGGTTCTCCTTGCATCTAGTGATGACTCTCTATGCCCCTGTAATGAAAATATCATCAACGTATAGGAAGAGTATGAGAGGATCCTCTCCAACCACAATGAAGTATAGGTTGGGATCTGCCTCACTCTTCTCAAAGCCCAATTGCTACAAGTAGGCATCAATCCTAGAATACCAAGCTCTGGGAGCTTGTTTCATCCCATACAATGCCTTCTTCAGTCTACACACATGAGAATCTCTCACATGCACCTCAAAGCCCAATGGATGCTCAATATACACCTCCTCCTATATAATACCATTCAGAAATGCGGTCTTCACATCCATATGATGGATCTTCCAACCCATATCTGCTGGAATAGAGATCACTCACATGATCAAGGTATATCTAGCAATCAGAGAAAATGTCTCATCATAATAAATTTCCTCAATCTATGAGAACTCCCGAGCCGCAAAACGAGCCTTCTACTTCTCAATGTTGCCATCAACTACACACTTGTGTTTATAGAACGACGACCCAGGGATGATTTTAAGGATGTAAAATTATTTTAAAATGTAGAAACCTTGGTGAATCTTACTAATCCTTCGTATGCCAACCATAAAATTTTGGCAATATTTTTGTAAAAGTATTAAAATTTCTAAGGATTTTATATAGTTTTCATAAAAGTTTTGTGATTTTTAAGGTAAAATAATTTTTTCCTATAGAAATTGGGTGAATCATTTTTAGAATAGCGAATATGTTTTTGGGAAAAACCATGGAAAATTAGCCCATGAGCGAAATTTAGCCCCTAAACTCATCCCTAAGAGCCACTTGGAAGTCACCACTCACTTCCCTTCAGGTCTAGTAACAATCTCCCAAACATCATTCTTCATGATAGAATTGTACTCTTCCATCATGGAATCTCTCCAAAACTATCTACCAACAACCTCCTCAAAAGTGTAGGGCTCAGACTCCTTGATGTTGGTCACCATCAAAATGTGGGTGCAAAATCTCTCAGCAGGTTTACTCTCCCTCACAGCCTTCCTGGGATTCCCCACTAAACCATGTGCCTCCCTCAAAGTATCCTGAAGCCACTTGGGATTCTTTCTCTCATATCCATGTTAATATCTCACATGTGTCAACCTGGTAAGATATGTGACCACATTTTCAGCCTTGGTCATTTTAATGCTCTTCAATTTTTCCCTCAAAACCATTTTCCAATTTTCATTTGTACTCTGGTAAAACTCTGTCAAGGACTCCCACATCTCATAGAAATTTTATTTCCCTGTCATGTGAGGAATCAAATGGTCCTTGATGGCATAAAGGATAATTATCTTGGCCTTGATACTCTTCTTAGTGTATGTTGTTAGAAGAGTAGCATCTGTGGGTACACTCACAAGATTTGTTGTGGAGTTCTCAACAATATCCCATAACTCACTTTCTTTCAATAGAAATATCATCCTCTGCTTCCAAGAACCAAAGTTCACTTACCCATCAAGTTTGTCCTCAACCCTTAAACCTATAGCCATTGACCCTCTTCTGCTAAAAATAAAAAATTCAATTTTTTGTCCGATGAAGTGACTTTTGTCCCCCCTTTTTCTGACTTGCTGATATAAATTTGTTTCTCTTTAAATCAGCTCCGAGACCATGTAAAATTTCAGACCCCACCCAGTTTCAAGTCTCGTTGATTTTCAGTCAATGTTTAATGCCAAAACCCAGTTTTATGGCAGCCAAATAAACTCAGCATATAAACAATTTTTCATAAATGAAACATGAGGATTCTGAAAAATATTTTAAGGAAGAAATAAAAAAATATCAGAAGCACAATATTCATAAAATTTACACAAAGATTTTTGGTCTAACAACGACCCTGTAAAAACCCACAAGGGGAAAACTAGTGAGAGAGGGAATTTTTGTTATTTCAGAGCTTCAAAGAAAAATTATTTTACAACATATTCATCTTCATAAATTTAATGAAAAAATTATCTAGAAAACCTTGCCAAGATTTCACATAAAGTCTGAGCCAAACTCTTGGAAATTCGTGCCATAATTTCTTGCACACATGTACAAGTCTTCTCCTCGATTTATGTGCCTCTTCGATATTGTATGGTTGCCTCAAAATATGTGTCAAATGCTTCAACACAATTCTTCACATTAAATGTTGTACCACCACCTTGGTAAATGTGCCAAAATACTTAGAAAAACACCCACAAATTATTCTTGATTTTTGTGTAAATAAACAGCAGTACAGACTGTCAAAAATTTGTACAATATGTTGTGTGAAACTTGTTGTAATTCACCTCAATTTCCATGCCAGATTTCTATTTTACGATCACCTCATAATCCGTACAGTACGGCCTTCTGAAAGTGTTTAACCTCTCCTCGATTTTTGTTCCTATATTAATGTTGTATGACCTACTCAATATGTACAATATGACCTGCAATAAATGATGTAATCTCTCCTCAAAATGTGTTCGAATGCTAGCCTTGGAATGCATTCCCTTAGCAGTAAGATAAATCCTCCTCTAGTCTACTTGACTTATCCTTTCTCATCTCTCTCTCAAAATGCAACAACAACCCAATAATGGGTGCGACCTTCTACCCTAGTCCACCTCATGAAGGTAGGTGAAGAGTCTCTTAATCCAACGATTAAGATTGGATTAGATTAGTGGATGATATTGAATGTCCATTCGCTCACCCTCTCACTTAAGTCATAAAGTCACCTTTTAATTTATCTCTCACAAAATAGATTACTAGGGTCCACATTAGGCACTTTCTCACCCCTTAGGTTCCTAGGTGATGAGAAACACTTTCCTAGGTACTTTTTAATTAATTTAAGAGTCCCTCTTATCGAGGAAAGTGTTATTCACCACTCCAAGATTGTCTCTGAAGAATAGAAACTTTCCTTTTCCAAAGGCTTTGGTGAGTATATCCGCAACCTCCTCATCTAAAGATACATATTGTATCTCAACTGCTCCTCTCTGAACATAATCCTAGATGAAGTTATACTGAATCTCAATGTGCTTAGACCTTTCATGAAAAACTAGATTCTCAAAGAGTTTAATTCAACTCTGATTGTCACAGTAAATCATAATAGGCCTCAACTGCACACCAAACAATCCCACCAACAACTTGCGAAGCCAAAGAGCCTCACAACTGGACTGACTGGAAGCCATATACTCAGCCTCTACAGAAATCAAAGCCATTGACGTTTGCTTCTGATCGAACCAAGATAGCATTGTTGAGCCCAATCCGAAACAACATCCAGAAGTACTCTTCTAGTTATTGACACATCCTGCCCAATCTGAATCTGTATAGCCCAACAATCAAACTCCATCCCCTCTCACATAGTCCAGACTATAATCCACTGTACCACAAATATACTTGAGCACATGTTTTTCTGCCACCCAATGCACTCTCCTAGGCTCCATCATGAACTAAATAAGAGTGTTGACAACACAACAAATATTTGGCCTGGTATTGACCAAATAAATCAATGAACAGATGCACTGATGATATAAAGTGGAATTAACCAACAATGACTCTGAAGCATCAAGCTTCTTCCAGTTAGTAATCATGGGAGTGGTCATGGGCCTACAATCCTCCATCTAGAATCTTCGCAAAATGTCACAACCATATTTCCCCTGTCCGAGGAAGATGTCTCTAAGCTCCCGCCAAACCTCCAATCTCATAAAATAATGCATCAGTCGAATATCAATCATCTCAAACTCTAAAGAAAGGATCTTCTTGCAGCTAGTGATGAGTCTCTCTAGCCTTGTAATTAAAATATCATCAACATATAGCAAGAGTATGAGAGGATCCTCTTCAACCACAATGAAGTATAGTTTGGGATCTGCCTCACTCTTCTTAAAGCCCAATTTTTGCATGTAGGCATCAATCCTAAAACACCAAGCTATGGGAGCTTGTTTCAGCCCATACAATGCCTTCTCCAGTCTCCACACATGAGAATATCTCCCATGCACATCAAAGCCCAATGGATGCTCAATATACACCTCCTCCTATATAACACCATTGAGAAGTGCGGTCTTCACATCCATTTGTGGATCTTCCAACCCATCTCTGTTGCAATAGAGATCACTGACCTGGTTGAGGTTTATCTAGAATCTGTAGCGAAGTTTTCATCACAATCAACTCCCTCAATCTTTGAGAACCCCCGAGCCACAAAATGATCTTTGTACTTCTCAATGCCACCATCAACAACATACTTGAGTTTATAGAGCCATCTGGAAGTCACCACTGAATTCCCCTCAGATCTAGGAACAATATTCCACACATCATTCTTCATGATGGAATTGTACTCTTCCATCATGGAATCTCTCCAAACATTTATAGTAGCAACCTCCTCAAAAGTCGAGGGCTCAGACTCCCTGATGTTGCTCACTATCACAATGTAGCTGCAAAATCTCTCGGGAGGTTTACTCTCCCTCACAGCCTGCCTCGGATTACCCATGAACCTTGTGCCTCCCTCAAAGTATCCTAAAGCCACTTGGGCTTCCTCTTCTTAGCTCCAAGTTCATCTCTCACCTGTGTAAACCTGGTAAGATATGTGACCACATTTTCAACCTTGGTCATTTTAATGCTCTTGAGGTTTTCTCTCAAAACCATTTTCCAGTTTTCATTTGTACTTTGGTACAACTTCATCAAGGACTCCCACATGTCATAGGTATTTTATTTCCCTATCACATTAGGAATCATATGGTCCTTGAATGCATCAAGGATAATTCTCTTGGCCTTTATACTCTTCTTGGTGTATATTGCTAGAAGAGTAGCATTTGTGGGTACATTCACAAGTTTTGTTTTGGAGTTCTCAACAATATCCCATAACTCAGTTTCTTACAAAAACAAGATCATCCTCTCCTTCCAATAACCAAAGATAATTTCCCCATCAAGTTTGTCCTGAACCCTTAAACCAATATCCATTGACCCTTTTCTGGTGAAAATGAAAAATTCAAATTTTTGTCCAGTGAAGTGACTTTTGTCCCCCCTTTTCTAACTTGCTGATATAAATCTACCTCTCTTTAACTCAACTCTAATACCATGTAAAATTTCATACCCCACCCAGTTTCAAGTCTCGCTGATTTCCAGACAATGTTTAATTCCCAAACCAGTTTTATGGCAGCCAAATAAACTCAGCATATAAACTAATTTTCAGAACTGAAACATGAGGATTCTGAACAATATTTTAATGCACAAATAAAAACATATCAGCAGCACAATATTCATAAAATTTACACAGATAGTTTTGTCTAACAACGACCCTGGAAAAACACACAAGGGAAAAACTAGTGAGAGAGGGAGTTTTTATTATTTTAGAGCTTCAGAGAAAATTTATTTTACAACATATTCATCTTCAGAAATTTAATGACAAACATATCTTGAAAACCGTGACAATCTTTCACATAAAATATGAGCCAAACTCCTCAAAATTCATGCCATAATCTCCTTCACACATGTACAGGTCTGCTCCTCGATTTCTATGCCTCTTCTCTATTGTACGGTTGCCTCAAAATCTATGCCAAATTCTACAACACAATTCTTGGCATTAAATGTTGTATGAACACCTTGGGAAATGTGCCAAAATACTTAGAAAAATACCCACAAAAATTATTCTCGAATTATGTGCAAATAAACAGCAGTACGGAAATGTTAAACGACCTATTAAACTTGTTGTACTTTCCCTCAATTTCCATGCCAAATTTTTGTTGTATGGTCACCTCAAAGTCCATACAGTACGACCTCCTAAAAGTGTTTTACCTCTCCTCGATTTCTATTCCTTTATTAATGTTGTACGTCCTGCTTAATCCATACAGTACGAACCGCAATAAATGTTGTAATCTCTCCTCGAAATGCATACCAATGCTATCTTTGGAATGCATTCCCTTAGTAGCAAGATAACTCCTCCTCAAGTCTTCTCGATTTCTCCTTTTTCATCTCTCTCTCAAAATGCAACAACAACCCAAGAATGGATGTAACCTCCTACCCTAGTCGACCTCATGAAGGTAGGTGAAGAGTCTCTTAATCCAACGATTGAGATTGGATTAGATGAGTGGATGAGATTGAGTGTCCATTCACTCATCCTCTCACTTAAGTCATAATGTCACCTTTTAATTTATCTCTCACAAATTAAATGACTAGGGTCCACATTAGGCACTTTCTCACCCCTTCGTCACCTAGGTGACGAGAAACACTTGCATAGGTACTTTTTAATTAATTTAACACTTTCATGGAGGTTAGGGTTTAAATGATTAAAATGGAGACATGGCTTCTATGGTGAGAATTGTTTGTAGCAAAGAGACCAATCCATTACTCCATTTTTTCATTTCTTAGTGGTTCTCTAAGATTTTATTCTCATAATTTTGTTGGTTTATTTTTTTTTTTCTCATATTAATTATTTCTCTTGATCTTTTGTAAGTTTTGGGTAATGTAAGAGGAAGATCGATTCGAGATCCACTCACGTAATTTTTCATATTTTTTTATTGCAAGATTTCAAAGAGGGTTTCTTCCTAAATTATTTTGTTGTTGTAGGGTAATATGCGATATTATTTTTTCTATTGTTTGTTATTATGTCATGTTGTCACCTTGCAACTTTTCCTAAGCATGGCCCCTACCATCCTTGTGACATAGCTACAATTTCAGGCTAGTGATGAGATTCCTTTGGGATACGCACAATGACTACTAGCCAAAACCCTTATTTGGGGTGGGTATCCCTTTGGTATGTCCACATGGTAGAAAGGTGACAACATCTTGGGGTGGAAATATCCCTAGAGGGGATACTTATTCACACAAGAGCATTTCCCTCTAAAAAAATGTCCCATGAAGGATGTTTTCAAACCCACCTATAGATAGTTAAAACCCACATAATGTTGTAACCACAGATGAGGTTAGATGGAAAACAACCCATTTTGATTTCGGGTATGGTCAACTAGTTCTAAGTTTTTTGTGGTAGTTTTCTTACACTCCAAATTTGATAAAAAGAATGTGGAAACCTTATAATCCGAGATTTGGAAATTTGAATTTATTTTTTCATCCGTATTTGTATATGGGTTTATTCTCTTTATACAATACTAATTATTTTTTTTATAATTTGTTTTGTCATTTATGCATGGTTGTGCCTCTTTTAGGAATTATTTCTCTTTCCAACAATGTAGTCTTCTCATGGATTTAGCATAGAGAATCATATTTCTAGGCCTTAATTTATAGTAGTTCCTTTACTTTCTTAACTCTCTATTAAATTTTCACTCCAAATTCATGGTGTAAAAACTCGAGAGGCATAGTCTTAAATGTATCGTATTTGTGAAATAAACATTACTTATAAACAATTGTATATCTTCCTAGTTTTTTTTATGAAGATTTTAGAATTCGTTACGGCTTTTCTTGTTACTAAATTTTTGAAATCCAAATTCATGGTGTAAAAGCATAGTCTTAAATGTATCGTATTTGTGAAATAAAAATTACTTATAAACAATTGTATATCTTCCTAGTTTTTTTTATGCAGGTTTTAGAATTCGTTACGACTTTTCTTGTTACGTTGTTGATTGTAAGCATCCAATAAGAAATAATATGAGAAATTTTCATCAAAATAATTTATTCTAAATTTGTAGCAAGTATCTATTTTCTTTAGTTGTAATCATCTTATAGGAAATATGGCTCATATGTGCAACATTTTTTTTTATCGTTCTATCTTAAATCTACAATATGTTTTGTATTTCTTTATCATAGTTTACATATAGATACGTTGGCCTTCTTGGCCCTAGATTTTGAGCCTAATATTTGATACCACCTATAACACCCTTCTCAATGTTGATAACGTTTAGAAGGGTGCTCATCTTAAAGATATTTCCTCAACCTAAATTTTCTATATTCTTTACATTTTTTACAACATCTAAAAGGTTTTGATTTTTGAACATAATTTAATGAATGTTGAGGAACTAGATGTTGGAATAAAAAGTTGTGTAGGTTCATCACACCTCTAGATATTCTATATATAATTAGTTGACATTCAACAGTTGACTAAGAGAGTTAATTAAGAGGTCAATCATGCAGTTGAATAAGGACTAACGTGATGGTAAACTCGACATTGCACTGGTCAAGCCATTATAGAAAAGCAGTCAACCAGTGTGAATAACAAGGAAAAAACTAAGGAGTTTTTTATGCACCCTCACAAATTTATGTAGATCCAATAATCCTCACTTTAAGGGAGTTGGTTGCATGTGGGTGTTATATAATATCCCCCTATGGATCAATCTAAACAAGAAAAAATTCTAATACATGTGAGATATGTATTGTGTATGGAAATATTTTGGTTTTTTACATTGGTATGCATGTTGATCTATGCTCAGTTGTGCTTGATTATGCAATGGTATCTTTATATATCACCTATCTTTTGGAATACTAAATGTTATCACCTAATATTGCTCATGCATATATTCAAGTGATCATTGGAAAAAATCACCAGTGGAAAACAATAAATCATATCAAATTTATCCCATGAATATTAAACTTGACCTCAAAAATTGGATAAAATACATTTTCATAATGATTTCATGCACTTGCGTGAACTTCCACATTAAATTTTGCACAAAGTGTGCATATTTTCCTTTGAAAGAAGCATAAGTATAAAAGAACACAAAATATCATCAAGATCGTCCTCAATAATGCAGTCAATGAAGGATAGGCCTTAAGATTTTCCCGCATTTATGAACAATCTCTTCTAGATAGAGGGGAACTCAGTAAAAAACATTGCTTTCACACATGAAACAGGTTATTTGGAGGGGACAAATTTCATTATAAATAAGAGGTTGATGACAGCATTAAACATAGAAGGATATATGTGAATTTATGTTTCCAAGTAGATTTGTGAGAACATTGTTCTCCTTTCCACCTTCTCTATCCATATCATCCTACTTGTATAAGACTCACCATCCAAAGAGTCGATTCACTTCTTCATAATTAATAGTAGAGAGAGAGAACCATACACTATCCAAATACTCTTATAGAGAGAGAGATCTTGTAATTTGTTATATTTTTCCGTTCTTTCTTAGTAATTAACTCATCGAGTTAAGTAGGAGGCAACATCAAATTGCCTTATGTTTTCCACGTGGATGGATTCTCATTTTTTTATGGCACAAGGATATATAGATTAGATTTCAACCATTTGTTATTGCTACCTTGTCCTTTTAAAAGGGATTCAAATAATTCTCTTTTGTCAAAGCATACTCTTTACCTTGTGCTAATTAGAAATATGGATGAATCCATAAAGAATAAAGAATTCTATGATATCTTCATTGCAAATTTACTATCACCTAGATTAATTAAGTGGAGTAAGAACTCCTAATGTTCACATGTTAAGAACCAAATATCAAAATAGCATAAAAAAAACCTTAGAATAAGTACTCAACTCCTTGAAAAAGAGAGAATTCCAGATAATAAGTCTCTTCGAGGGGGAAGCCTCCTTATACACCACATAAATTTCCAAATACCAGATGATTCCAAATGAAAAGGTCTCCTTGGTATATACAGGAGATTAGGAGGTACAATTACAACTAATGGACCCAAGATGACATAAATATAATAACATTACTAATGTAATATGCCCAAATTAAGGGGTAATGTGCCACTATTTAGGGCTTAACATGACCCTCCTCTTCAGACTAGTATTTTCCACAACTCTTGAGTAATTCTGGATACTTATGTATAAAAGACTCATCTTCCCAGGTGGAATCTTCAGTAGGTAGTTTCCCCCAATTAATGAGATACTCTGAAATGGATCTATTCCTCAGCTGTTGAATTCTTGTGTCGTTCATAGCTTCAGTCTCCAATATTATATTTCCTTCCTCGTCAAGTTCTGGAAATATAGTTTGAACTAGGATCTTGTCACCTATAACCTTCTTTAAGCATAAAACATAGAAAACTATGTGTACTCCTGAAGATGCAGGCAACTCCAATTTGTATGCCATAGTACCAATATTTTGCAACACGTTATAAGGGACATAGTACTTTGGTGATAATTTATTATCCTTATTAGCTTGCTTGAGGGACATCTATTTGTCTCGTTATAGTCTTAAAAATACACAATCCCCTACTTCAAAAATTATTTCACTACGGTGTTGATGTGCTTTTTGTTTCATGCGATTTTGTTCCATGGTCAAGTTGTCCTTTAATAATCGGAGAACTTATTGTTGATGCTCGATGTGATCCTCCACTGCTTGAACCTTAGATTTTTATTTTAGAAAAGAAGTGATTGAAGGTGAGTGGTATCCATAGAGTTCCATAAATGGTGTCATTTTTGTTGCAGTATGAAAGAAAGTGTTATACCACCATTCTGCCAAGGGTATCCATTTGAACCATTGTGTTTGTTTATCAGAGATAAAGCAATGAAGGTATCCTTCAAGACATTTTTTCACTATATCGGTTTATCCATCAGATTGAGGATGATAAGATGAGCTATGAGCTGATTGAGTGTGCAAATAAGAAAATAATTATGTCCAAAAATGCCAGTGAATATGGGATCTCTATCACATACAATAATATTTGGGCTTCCATGTAGCTTTTGAATTGTCTCCATGAATGCGATATAAACTGTACTAGCTTTGAAAGGATGAGAGAGTGAAAAAAAGTGTATGTACTTGCTCAGTCTATCAACAATCACCATGATGACACTGTTTCCTTCGGACTTCGGTAACCCTGTGATGAAATCCATGGAAACCTCCTCCCAACGTTGACTTGGGATTGCTAATGGTTGTAAAAGACCTGGGGTCTTAATTATTTCTACCTTATTTTGTTGGCAAAGAAAAGATTCTAACGCAAACCTTTGAACATCAGTTTTAAGGACATCCCAAAAAAAATCCTTCTTGACCCTATGGTAGGTTTTAAAAAATCCCGAGTGCCCTCCTACTGAAGAGGTGTGAAATTCCAATAGTACCTTTTTTTTGAGTTGCAATTTCTTACATAAATATAAGTGATCTTTGTACCATAGTGAATCATTTTTCCATGTAAATATATATGATGAACTGGAATCCTTCTACAATCTTTGAATGAGAGTCCACGTGTTTTCATCATTCTTCCATTCATCCCTCGCTTCTATTATCAAGTTGTGTTGGATGATCGAGATAACACAGAGAAAGGCCTCAACATCTTCATCCTTTCCTGAGAGTGCATATGCCACAACATTTTGCTTCACTTTTTTGTAGATGATTTGAAAATCATAACCCAACATCTTGGTCACCCATTTTTGTTGTTCTTTTGAACATAGTCTTTATTCCAAGAAGTATTTAAGACTATCATGATATTTTTTGACCTTGAAGTTCCTACCTATTAGGTAAGGGATCAATTTGTTCAATGCATGTAGTATTGCCATAATTTCCTTCTCATAAATGGGTTTGTGTAATTCCTTTCCCTTGAGTGGACGACCTTCAAAATCAAGGGGCCTTCCTACTTGCATTAGGACAACACCAATGCTATTTCTCTAGGCATCACACTCCACAATAAAGTTTTTTTTGAAGTCTGGTGTGGTCAAGACAAGAGATTTTCACATCGCCTCTTTAAGTTGTTCAAAATATTGAGTTTATTATAGAGTCCATGGAAATGCATCCTTCTTAGTTAATGTCATTAAAGGTGTTGTTATTCTTCCATAGTTCCGAACAAACTTGCGGTAGTAACCTGTCAAACCCAAAAATAATCTAAGATTATTCAATGTTTTGGGAATCGACCAATCCATCATGGAATTAATCTTGTTAGGATCTAACTTGACACCTTCATGATATACAATATGACAAAAATAATCTAGCTCCTTCACCCCAAAGAAACATATGGATAGTTTGGAATACAATTGTTGCTCTTGTAGTAGTTGTAGCACCTTGTATAAATGTCACACATGATCCTCCCAAGACTTGCTATAGAGTATTATATCATCAAAAAATATTAACACAAATTTTCGAAGGAAGCCTGGATTGAAAATGAAATTCATCAACCCTTGGAATGTGGAAGGTGCATTCGTAAGGCCAAAAGGCATGACCAAAAATTCATAATGTCCTTCATGAGTCTAAAATGTTGTTTTTGGGATATTTTCTTCCTTCATTCAAATATACCGATACCATGAACATAGATCCAACTTTGTGAAATAGATTACTCCATGTATTTCATCTAACAATTCATCAATGATGAGAATGGGAAACTTATATTTAATATTGATCTTGTTTAGCTCTCTATAATCTAGACACATACACCATGATCCATCTTTCTTGAGTACCATTACCACCGGTTCAGAGTAAGAACTTTGGATAGGTATAATAACAGTTGTTGGCACTGAGATTCACCCTTAGATTGCAAGAGGATAATCCCAATACCCATCAGAATGTGCGGTGGATGTTGGTTTTATGAGTGAAGGTCAAATGGACAAAACTCAGTACAAGAATGATTTGAACATAGAAACTGGACAAGAAATGCACATGGAAGTGAGGCCCTCGTTAACTTCAGTTAGTGATTTGAGTTTAAGGGTAAGAAGAAGGAAGACTTAGTGAGAGAGGTGAACAAGACTGCTATCAACATCCGCCCTTCAAGCAGCTTGGTGAAGAAAAACTCAAGTTCAAGAGAACTCTTACACTCAAGTTTCAAACACTGAAATATGTCACACCAGCATAATAATCAAGCCTACATTACCATGCAACTACAACAACTCGATTGGATCCTCCATGCCCGAGCCTTTCAACATAAGGGAAAATAAGATAACAAAGAAACTGACTAAAACTGGTCACAGTAATACTGTAATCAAACCTACATTACATTAGAACCACAACCCTCGATTCGATCCTCCATGCCCGAGTGTTCTTGAACAGTTTAAAAAAAGAGGTGAAATAATTTGACTTCTATTAATGTGAAAGTATCAAGTTTGATATATAACCAGAGAACAGTTCTGGCATAAAAAATTACACAGTAGGGAGCTCTCCTCAACCGTTCAACCCTCTTAAAAAAATATCAAACTGATCTATTTATACTCATATCAGTTCACAACTGCGAGGGGTGTGATCTGGCGATTTCATTCAAATATTTTCATCTGAGCAGCCTTTCATTAGACTGTTCTTGTTTCTTCCTGTCAGATGCAAACCAGGTTCAGTAGGGACCTGTAGAAAACTGACCATTGTTGTACTTTGCTAATAGTCCTACCTCCATAGCCATAACTCTATAGCCTTCCATGTATGGGATGAGTTGAGGTTTCAGCTACCAGTCCCGACTTCATTAACATGATCCTAATCAGGATTGGAGCACGACAGGATGACTGCTGGAGGACCACCTGTCGCTGCTAGATTGGGCGATGAGGTCGTGAAAGTCAATCCTCTTTCATTGGATGACCCCTTCTTGGGATTGGAGTGTGGTGGGACAATTGGAAAAGGACCACCTGTCGACATTGGATAGGGCGTCATATGCACATGTGCATTTCGGGACTGCAGGAAGTGGTTTAGGCCCACACCGCTTTTGTACCCGAAATGCACCTTGTTCCGCCACGTTGCCTCCCCACAAAACCACGGTTGGGATGTCGGCCCACCCTTAGGATTTTAACATCCGCACCTTTTGCAGCCCCAAAATGATCAATGATCGTTGATCTGGATGAGAGTTGAGATCTAGGCTCACCGACTACTTTAGCGCCCTTGTGAAACTTTTATCCGCCTTCCAACTCTGGAGTCCCTCCAACTGTGCTTGGAGATAGAACCACATCTAAGCTGTGCAGGGGATATCGATTGTTGCAGACTAAACCTACTCACCTGCATTCATGCTGCTTTGTGTGATAACACATGGCTCCACAGGGGTTGGCATGCTCCCTATGAGCTGCCAAGAACGCATAGTTCAAGTGCCTTAGATTTTGGGTTGTGGAGTTGAGCTGAAATACACTTTGTTGAAGACAACAGGATGATATATAGACTACTCTACTTACAAAAAGAAAAAGAAAAACACCTGTGCTCCAGAGGGAGCTTATTTATGTACAATCCTATACTAACTAATTTTTTACAATGTGCTAGGTGAAAGAAAACTTCCACCATAGCCACCCAGACTGTTTGGTGACATAACTCTTCTTTTCACTACAAATGATCCACAAATGGTAAGGGAAGTATGACAACAGAATGAAAACATGCTTTGGAACACTGACAATACCCCCAAATGATAATAAGATGAAAAGGTTTGCAGGCTCCAATGCTTCTTGAAAAATCAACTCCATATACAACTCCACAGGGTCATAAAATAGGCAATAAAACCTACTAGGTTGGTAACAGAAATCCTGCTCTGCTTTACAGCTGCTCACATATGGTTGAATGTTTGTGGAAAGCATAGGTGAGTGAAAGGATGATGTAGGTTGTTGATCCACTACTCCTTTTCCTTCTCTGATAACATATGTTAGTTGATGGACAAAAATATCAATGGATGGTTGTTTCTCTTTAACATGCTTCATGATGTCTTCTACAGACCCAGGATGCCTCATTTCCACACAATGCTTTTCCTTAATGTATAAATGAAAAGGCTCTATAGTATGGTATTGAAAATCCTTCATATCCACCTCAGAATCTGATTCATAGTTGTCATACATAGGCTGGATGCTTCCTAAGTCAACAAAATGTCATGTAGGGATCTACTCTTCTTCATATGAATACTCATCAAAGATAGGTGAGAGAAAAAATCTTTTATCTTACAAAGAAAAATGAGCAATCTCCTGATTCTTCTCTTCAATCATAGGTGAAAATACATCACGAAAAACCTCTTGAAGGAATAGAGAAGAATCCTCCTCTACAACTATTCCTTATTTTAAATATGAGACATCAGGTGCACGAGGGGAAAAATATAATGAATTTATGGCTATGGAATCATCAACACTATCATAATTCATATCTAGAAGGCCTTCTTCTCGGGAAATATAAAGAGAAACGTTTTCATCCATATTCACAAAATACTTGCTTATATCCTCACTTTCTCTTTCAATCAGATCTTCACCAGACTCATCACACGAGGAACACTCTATTGTCTATTGGATGTGGAATTCAAAGTCCTTACAACAGTTATCAAAAATAAGATCAGACGGGTAGATTTTCTTGTAAAATGAATTAAAAGCAACATGAAAATCCTTCAAAGAATGGATATTGACAGCAGGAAGAGATTGATACCATTCATGAGCATGTTCTTCTAAACAAAATTTGAACATCTTGATCAAGACATACTCTTGAACAAAACCATGTTCAAGCATGCATATATGAAAATTGAATAAGTGCTCACTGGTATGGTCATGCGTGCTTCCTCTGAATCTTGGAAGATAATCATCCCATTCAGTTATATCGGCACTGGATGTGGAAAACTGACTATATTTGAGAAATCATAGAAAGCATACATCTGAGCCAAGATAGCTTCCATTGATATGGTTGTCTCGTATCAGTGAAGTTTCTAACAGGTTCTTCCTTCATGGAGTGGAGTAGCCAAGTGAATGGTGCAGTCTGAATACTGTGTCCGGCTTTAGTTTACCATCTAAAACTGGATCTATTCGTTGTCGTTCTCCTCGGGAAGATATCTTCACTTTCGTCCACGACAATGATGCCATTAATTTTAGCATTGAGAGTCACCCTTATATTACAAGAGGATAAGCCGAGTACCCATCAGAATGTTTGGTGTATGTTGGTTTTATGAGTGGAGGTCAAATGGACAAAACTCAGTACAAGAATGATTTGAACACAGAAACTGGACAAGAAATACACAGGGAAGTGAGGTCCTCATTAACTTCAGTCAGTGATTTGAGTTTAAGGGTGAGCGTAAGGAATACTTAGTGAAAGAGGTGAACAAGAATGTTATCAACATCCAGCCTTCAATCATCCTGGTGAAGAAAAACTCAGGTTCAAGAGCACTCTTGCACTCAATTTTCAAACACTAAAATATGTCACAGCAACATAATAATCAAACCTACATTACCATGCAACTACAACAACTCGAATAGATCCTCCATGCTTGAGCCTTTCATCATAAGGGGAAATAAGATAACAAAGAAGTTGAGTAAAAGTGGTCACAGTAATACTGCCATCAAACCTACGTTACAATAGAACCACAACCCTCGATTGGATCCTCCATGACCAAGTGTTCTAGCACATTTTAAACAAAGAGGTGAAAGAAAATAACTTCTATTAATGCGAAAGTCTCAAGTTTGATACATAACCAGAGAACAATTCTGGCATAAAAAATTACACAGTAGGGAGCTCTTCTCAACCATTCGACCCTCTTAATAAAATATCAAATTGATCTATTTATACTTAGATCAATTCACAATTGCTAGGGGTGTGATCTAGCGATGTCATTCAAAGCTCTGTGTTTGAGCAACCTTATGTTAGATTGTGTGTGTTTTCTCCCGTCAGACACAAACCAGGCTCAGTAGGGACTTGCAAAAAACTGACCATTGTTGTACTTTGTTGAAAATCGTGCCTCCATAGTCATAAATCTTTAGCCTTCCATTTATGGGTTGAGATGAGTTTTCAGCTACTAGTCCCAAATTCATTAACATGATCCTCACTGAGATTGGAGCGCGATGGGACGATAGGCAGAGGACCACCTTTTGCTACTGGATTTGGTGTCGGGTTTGTGAAATTCAATCCTCATACATTGGTTGACCCCTTCTTGGGATTGGAGCGTAGTGGGATGAATGATGGAGGACCACTTGTCGACATTAGATAGGGTGTCATATGCGCATGTGCGTTTTGGGGCCGCGGGAATTGGTTTATTCCCACACCGCTTTGCACCCAAAAATCACCTTCTTACGCCACATCACTTCCCAGCAAAACCACGGTTTGAATTTCGGCCCACCCTTCGTATTTTAACGTCCGTGCGTGTTGCGGCCCTGAAATGATCAACGGTTGTCAATGTTAGTGCTAGAAGTTGCTCCTAGACTGCTATGGGGTCAAGCCTAGCACATCTTCAGTTAGTGCAATGATTTTATAAATAAGGATGTGTTTTGGGTTTTGAAACAAGGTGGATCAGGTAAAGTGAAAGAGAAAAGAATAAAGGAATAAGCTAAAATGCAGACCAATGAATCACCATTGGGAATGGAGTCAAGTAAACAATTTGTTAGATTGAAGGCCAGTGAACTTCATATCAGACAAAATACTTATATGATGATGGTTATAAGAATGGAGAATGTGACAAATAGTAGAACATCCACCAAACAAAGATTTTCTCTGCAAAATGGATTTGACAGGTACTTGAACAAAGCACACAAACAACAGGCAGATCACAAAAAATCTTGCTGCTCAAGAATCTATTGTTTATGGACATTCATTGATTCTCAATAGTTGTAAATCGTTCAAGCAAAAAGGAAAAACCGAATGGGAAATGAAGAAATCACAATCTGATAACACAACTCACAGGGATGTTCAATGTCAGAAATGAATGCTTAATAAAACTGCCCATAGGCTTACAATGCTCATACACAGGCCTATTAATCAAATTCTTCTCAGGCCTTACCCTCTTGGCTCCCCCCTTAGGTGTAATAAAAACTGTTGATTAAATAGGAAAAGTACAAGGCCTATTCTAGGTGTCATTAAAATAATACAACTCATTAAACTATTGACAAAATTCTAGGAACAGAAAAAACAGTAATAAAATGAAAATCAAAAGATAATTTCAACTAAGTCTCCAAAATCTCACGAACAATCGAAGTTGTTGGTTTAAAGCTGGAACTGGTTCCTTGAAATATGGAGTTTTACTACCACATATGTTCTCATTCCTTTGAATGATGATATTACTCATGAAAATGCTCAACTGTGTTTTGAATACCAAGATATTCTCCTATAAATCTTACAACTGCTTGATTAGTTGCTTGTGAAATATCCTTGGATTGGTTGGTCATGTATGTCATTACCACTTGTGTTCTTATGCTTTAACTGTTGAGAGATGCCTAAAAAAATGGAATGTTCTGCCAATTTTTGCGAGATTTTACTCTCAAACTCTTTCATGGCAGACCTATATGTCTCGAATAGGTAATGTTGTTGAATTTGTCCTCTGCCAGAAAATATGGGGATAACCCTCATATAATTGATTACGTGCCACTCGTCTTTGATCTGTCCTACAATTGCTGAGTTTGTGCCAAAACATACTTTGTCATCATTCTGGTTTCTATTTTATAGCTTCTAGCTTGTTACTTTACCCTTTTCGTACTTGGATATACTTCAAATCTGGGAGTTGATCTTGACTGTCACATGTCTTCAAACTACCACCTGTGTCCACTTATTGCTTGAATATGCTCATCGAATCTTTTGAAGAACTGGAAATCTGGAAATTGATTTGATCCTTTGACTGTTTATTTGCAATTTGCTCTGCCATTTGTTCCAATAATAACTAACCTGAAGATATCATTTCTAAATATAGAACAACAAATTGGCAAGATGGGCAAGATGGAGTTGGAATATAGGCTCTCTTTTTCATTCACCAATGCTTCTTTCATTTTCTATAAATAAGTCGGATTCTTATGTGCTGCAACAACAAAATTGTATGGTTTCTTTGCTCTCGAGAGGTATTCAATAATGCTCAATGTAAAATCTCCATATCATGTTCGCGTTGCTTAAGGCTCTTCCCCATGTAAAGAATTGGTGGCAAACTTACTGGGAGAAAAGTTCCATAGAGGATACTGGAATATATGGGGCCGAACCGGCTTGAGATTTTTTTGTGTATGTAGTCAAGGAAAAATATTACCCTGTTGGCAACTATGAGGACCAATACATGAGATGGACCACACTATGGTAAGAGAGGGGCCAAGCAGTGTCAAAGTTCACCAATACCTTCGATGCCTTACACACCAAGCTGGGTATCAAAGACTCTGAGCGACATTTGGTTCTGAATTATCGTCGGGCTTTACACAGATACATCCGAAATGAAATAGATTTTTTGGATATCTCATCACTCGATGTTGCGTATCGATATGTTGTTAAAATCCACTAGAAATTGAGGCACCAGAAAAAATGAGAGTTCGGATATGAAAATACACAAAAACCAAAGTATGAGAAAGATGAACCTAACAAACAACTTCCTGAAAACTAGTCTAAGACATAGGAAAAGAAGGGTCACGGGAAGACGAAGAAGGACAATGGAAAATGGTTTGATTTCCACAAAATCCCATGGAACAACACCAATGAATGTCGCTCAAAACAGTCATTGGTGGCTGAGATCAAAGACAAGGAGCCAAACCCTGATTCAGAATCTGATTCTGAAAATACTAGTAAAAGATAGATCATCGACACAGACCCCACTTCTATTGTCCCAACTGCAACAATTAAACCAAAAGAACCAACAAATCTTGAAGAGGGGGAGCGCATTTTTTATTCACAGATGTGGGTGAAAGGGACCCCGCCACATTTTATTTTTGATAATGGAATCTAGAAGAATCTCATCTCAACAAAGGTTTTCAAAGAACTTGGATTGTCGACAACACCACACCCGCAACCATACAACATCGGGTGGCTTCGCCAGGGACGAGATCTTCATGTCAACCAGCAGTGTCGATTGTTATATGAAATCCATCCCTTCAAGGATGAGGTATTATCTTATGTTGCCCCACAGGATGTCTCTGATGTTCTCTTGGGCCAACCATATATGTGGAAGTGCCATGTTGTTTATGAGTCTCGACCCCGTAGTTTCATTGTTACTTTAAGGGGTCATCTCTACAGAATACCAGAGGTAATTCTGACTATTGTCCCACCTAAAGAGTGTCGCACGGTAGTATCTCATACTACAAATGTCAGCTTCTTCATAGTCTGTTCAAATCATGAAGAGAAAAACACCATTGAAGCCTCAATCCAAGCACCTTCTATCTAAAAGAAAAAGGTCGACAAGATTGTAGGAAAGTGTAAATATTCCTTCTGCACACAAGAATCTCATGTATCTAGACTGTTTAAAAATATCCAACCCTTCAAGCCACATGTTTTTGACAACCTTCAACAAGCTAAGCAATGCAACTTATCCAACAAGGCAAGCAACTCATCAAGATGTAGATTCAAAAAAATCTTTTCCCTCTCCCCCAGGAACTCAACACAATGGAGACCATAGATTCCTAAGGAGGGAGGATTGATCTAGGTGGATATCAGTGGCCACCCACATTTTCTAATTGGATCAAAACAATTTTCTCGCAATTTTGGTAATTTGCGAGTTTTAGTTGTTTTTAACTTTTGGGGCCATTTTTAGGGCTTAAATCAAGGTTTTTTAGGATCGAGGTTTTCAATTATAGATGAAGTATCTAATTGAGACCTCAAAATTAATCTCCTCAACAATACCTTTCCATTGAGCTCTCGTGTGCCCCAAAGAGAGATTGTATTCCAAATTTACGCCCATGGGAAGTTGATACGCCAAACTACCCAAAATGGGGTCCACAAAACCGTTGGTTTTTCATCTTTCGGGGTTAGGGTTTTTTTTTTTATTTATTATAAAAAGGCCTTTGGAGTCTCATTGTAAAATCATATTCTTTTGAATGCGAATAACCATCACATATCTTCTAAGAGATAATATAGTACCATTCTAGTGAGTCTTTCACTCAGTATTTTTACAGTCTTTGTACATTTTTTCTCATTAATAGAAAATTGTGTATTACTCTATCTCTGTGTTTATGGTTGCATCTTTGGTACATTTCTATTATATTATTGGATATATGAGATATCTATGTACATTTATTTATTATATCTCCTCTCTCATTTCGTGCCGAAAACAATTTTGATCACATTGGCAAGCACTTCAAAAGGCCCACAATACCACAGTGATAACTTAGAATTTTTCCCAAGTTTACATGAAATGTTTCTGGGTTTTAATTTTAATTAAACACGGTCGCAAAAAATGAATTATGTATGTGTCCTTTTTAAATATACATACCTCTTATGCCTATCTTGTGCACTTTTCAAGTTCTATTTTTCTTTTTGAACAATTGTTTTCATTTCCTTTTGTATGTATGGTCCTAAAATGATTCTGTCAATTGGGTTGTCCCAACTCACAGGATTTCAACACCTTATACCATACAAAAATTTGAAAGGACTCATTTTTAAAGAATATTGATAACCATTATTGTATACAAACTCAACCAAATGAAGATAGTCTTCCCACTTTACTAGGAAATCCATTACATACATCTGTAGCATGTCCTCGACAATGCGTTTAGTCCTATCGATCTAACCATCAGTATGAGGATAATATGTTGTTCTAAAATGCAATTCAGTATCCAAACCTTGGAATAAGGTTTTCCAGAAGATGGAGGTAAACTTGGTATCCCTGTCTGAGATGATAGTTTTGGGTAAACCATGCATTCTGAAAATCTCTTTCATGAAAATTTATGCAATATGTATATCCTTGTGAATATATTTTACCGTAATAAAGTGTGAAACTTCCATAAGTTTGTTCTTTACCACAATTATAGAGTCATTATCCTTCCTTGTTATATGTATTCCTATGATTAAATCCATACAAATTACTTCCCAGTTCCATTCTGGTATGGGTGTGGGCTGCAATAATCTAGCTGAGTGGTGATGCTCATCTTTAACTTGTTGGCACTCTAGACACCTAGCAAGGTATTCAACAATCTTTGTTTTCATTCCACACAAAAACTATTCTTTCTTGCAATTTGTTATTGTCTTTTGATAACCTGGATGATCTCAATATGGTTTCTTATGTATTTCCATTAGTATTAGATTCTTCAATTCTTTTTTCTTTGGAACATAAATTCTTTTTTTATACATGACTAAACCTTCATGACTGCAACTAAACTTTGAATCTTCCGCAACTAAGTTATTATTTTGACATTTTTCTTGATTTTTCCTGTAATCCTCATATTTTCCCGTCGCTATAAAATTTTTCTTGTTCACATTAGATTGCACATTTCTATTGAAAAATGCATTAAATTTTCTATTAAGTGCATCTTCTACTTTATTTTCCTTTCCCTTAATTCGTTTTGTTTCAAAATCATATTCTCTTAGGAAATATAAGAAATTTAGTTTCCTTGCATTGATGTTTGGTTGTTCAAGGAAATACTTAAGACGAGTGTTTTCATTTTTTAACAAAAACCTTCTACCTAATAGGTAATTTCATCACATCTTCAAAGCATGCAACATATAAGTTAGTTCTAGGTCATGAGTTGCATAGTTGTATTCATGAGGTTTTAATTTCTGTAACTCATAAGAAACTACATAATCATCTTGTAACAACATGCCTCCCAAACCTTCTAATGAATCATATGTACAGACCACAAAGTACTTATGTGGATCTGCTATCTTTAGAATGGGGGTTGTCATTAGTAATTGTTTTAACATTTTGAAGCTCTCTTGACACTTATCAGTCCATTTGAATCTGATTCATTTTTTCACTTCAATTGGATCATTTGAGTGGAGTCTTGATGCCACATTGGTTCCATCACCATGAAGCATTGGGATCATAATTGCTAATGCCAATTGTCATTGGGATTATCACCAGAGTGACACATTACTTATGCTTTTAGTCATTTAAATCATGACCGAGAGGCTAGTTGACTTATACTAGGTGGAAGTTAAATCTTGTAATTGTCGATGGGTGTCCAGATCACTCTATACCACCACTATAGTCCATTATCTCATGCATTATGGTGCATTAGTTTATCTATGCAGTGAATATCTATTGTATTGTATCATTCTTTCACAAAGTTAATACAATTATTTGATTCTCTCTCTCTCGTTTCATTCTTTTCTCATTTTTCTACAAACTGTGTATGTCCTTTGCTAGCTAGATATTTTTTGTACAGGTTCATCCACATTTACATTGTATCATAGACGATGGATTGCTGGGAAAAATACACACCAGAATATTTTTGCAGATATCAAAGATTGAAGACAACAAGAAAATGGAATATCCAAAAGAGATAATCCTTACACCATACAATTTCTTTGCATGGAAGAACAAGATGGAATTGTATCTTCGAAGTAGAGGATTATGTAGGTTAACCATGGCCACATATACCAAATCTACATCATCCATAGAAAAATCCAAGTATCTGAATCAGATGGATGAAGTGTATGGAACTATTTTCAATTTCATTTCTCCTACAATTATGTTTCACATATTCTCCTTTTAAACCCCCAATTATGTCTGGACCACCATGGAAGGAATTTTTTGCAAAGAGGATTAGATGAGGGGACATATTCTCAAGGTGGAATTGCTCACTTTGGATCCAAAAACATTTGAAAATCTCCAAGATTTTTTTTACCAAATCTAAGGATTTGTTGTCGCAACTCAAGGCTTTCGAGGTTGATAAATCAGTGGTGGAGAAACAAATGGTTCTTAACATCCTTTCCAAACCTTCTTTGGAATACTCATTTTTTGTATCCACATTTCATTCAGTTAGAATCTCCTCTAGAGACACGTGGCCATGCCCTCTCTTGAGGTCGTTATCGAGTCTTTGACGCAAGAGCATAACAAGATCATCAACATGTGAAAAATCAATGTCTCAAAAGTGCATGCACTTGCTATGAAAGATTATATAAGTCACCAAAATCAGAAATATAAAACCAAATACAAATGGAAGGCACAAGAAAATCCAAAGAAGGAAGGGTACTCAAAACCCTTCAACAATTCCTCTAGATCCAACGGTGGAAAGGGAAGAAAAGGGTAAAAATTCACTTACTGTCAATGACGATTCCATCTAGAATCTACATGCATGTAGAAGAATATAGATCAAATAGCACAAATACTTCAGAAAAATAACCTTGGAGATCGCATCCCTCAGGGTGCCAAGAAGAAGAAGCCAAAATATCAAAACCCCAAGAAAGGTAATTATAGACATGCTTTGATTTCCATTAACTTCTCTCTCGATGCTTGGATTGTAGATTCAGGTGGATCACACCACATAAAATCCACAAAGGAAGTCTAGTCTTCATTGGATGCATGCAAAGGTCATGCTATTCTGATGAGGAATGAATCTCTAGTCGAAGTCAACGACAAAGGGAGAGTTGAACACACAAATGAGAGCTTCAAGAATGTGCTACATGTTCCCAAACTCTCTGTCAATATTCTCTTTGTGTATCAGATGAAAAACTCCAGAACCAGAAAGACAATAGTATTCACACATGATTTTGTGGATATCTATGACATGCAAGCCAATTCCAGATTTTCTACTGGTGATCAGTGTTGATGCTTGAATCTATGAGGACTGAAATGGAAACCTCATGAGGACATTAGTCCCCCTTCATTTTTAGAGAGGTGGTTCTCCTCTTTGGCTAAAATATATATCTTTTAATATATTGGAGTAGGGAGAGTGCTAGACAACAAACCCCAAATGTTTATTTCTTGTATTTAAAGTGAAAATGGTTCTTCAATAACCCGATATCATCTTTATGTGCAACAAAATTATTATTACAATAAGAAAATATTGAAGGAGGGCATCAACATTAGAACTAAATTGTGATCAACATCACACACAATATTCTTGATAATATATAAATACACCCATGTCTTCTTCATGAAAAATAGGAGAGAATAATTTGATCATCTCAAAGAATTTTAAAAGAGTATTGATATCAAGATCGAAAGAGAATTTGATAGTTCAACCTCAAATATCTCATACTTAAAACTCAAATTTACAAGATACAGTCAAGATCAACCCCGAAGAAATTCTTTGTGGATTTTTATTCATGAAATATGTTATTCATTACAAAATATTTGACAACCATGTATGTGGTTGCAAATACTCCATGATCATGTACGAAAATATCTTAGAAGAATACAAGAAAAACACTCAACAACTCATCCTTGTGCCCAACTCTAAGATTCAATCATAAATCTATGAGAAGTGGTGTAGAATAATAAAAAGAATGGAGAAGATGGATATTTCTTTCTTTTGATCAGAATCTTGATTGTGCATCCAAGGTTGTACCTTCTTCTTCCTCTGATCTTTTTCCCTTCCCCTCCCACAATACTGATTCTTGGACCTCTTGATTAAGCCTCTATTTGTAAATGTGTTGAACCTGCATATAATATATCTAGCTATAAAATACCACACACATTTGGAGAGAGAAATTGAGAAAGAAGAAGAAAGAGAGAGAATGGAAGAATTCTCATTAACTGTTTTAATAATGAATAATTTGCACATAATATACTATGTATAACTCAACCAATGCACAATGGAGGTGAATCCAATGCACCATAATGGTGGTCTAGAGTTATCTAGACACACACCCATAATTACAAGAGTGAATTTACACCTAGTCTAGTGTCTCAGATAGTTACGAGAGTGAACTTCCACCTAGCTGAGTTAACTAGTCTACTAGTCTTCAGTTAACTAACTGAAACATAGTGAAGTGAGGAGGAGCTCAGGGAATCATGGGTAATTTTCTATTGTGGTGATGATACCAAGGATAATTTCCATTATATAGTGATGATCCCAATGTTTTATGGTGACAAAACTAATGCATCATCTAGACTCCACTCAACTAGTCAAACTAAAGTGAAAACTGAAGAGAATATTCTCGTAGAAGAATATTCTCCCTAATATTTAGGAGACTAGGTAAAGACTAATAAACATAGGAAAAACAAATCCTAGGTGTGTGTGAAGTAACTCCAACACTCTTCTTTTTTTAAGAAGAGATTTTCTAACTACTTTAGTACTTAGGGTTTATCCCTTTTAGAAATTACCATACAAGTTTCATCTTGAAGCATTTACTTTAATTAATTACTCATTTATTTATCATTAATGAACTCACATAATTAATATAAGTATATTTAAAACGGTCGCTATCATTTTTTTAATAAAAGTTTTAATTAAACTTTTATTTTTTTAAAATTTAATTAATTTTCCATTAAAAGAAGACGATTATAATATAATTTTCTTGAAGTGAAAAACAATGTTTTATCCCTATAAACCACTTCCTATGTTATCTTCATCGTCTCATATTTCTAATGATATAAATTTTGCACAAAAACATCACCCGGATCTCAAGATATGATCTCGTGAAGTTGAGTTGTCATACAGGCCCATTAAAAATGCTTACTGGTATTTTAATTTCCGAGAAAAATGTGTCAATTTTAAGCACTTTAAAATTGAACCACCATATTTTATGTCTAACTATATTTTCAATAGTTTAATTTTTTCTCGATTTCGACCCCCAGAGCTGATGTTATGGCCTCCGCAAGATCAACACTCAGCCATCGTCGATCAAAATTGATGGGAAAATATGGGTCCTTGGATGAATTTTTTGTTTCCCTTCATAAAATTCGAGTTTTTGGTTTAAAATTCTATCTCACATGCATTGTAATATTATATTATTCATGATATATAATACTAATTTTTTGATACACTTAGCAAGAAACACGAGAAGATAATAAATTATGGAGCTTGGAGGATTCAACCCTTGAAAAATTGTCGAATAAAACAATATTGTTTTGGAATCCTGTCATTTTCCACTTCGTTCCATGTCATCAATAAGTCACACCCACATGTCAACATAGGAATGGTCCAGATCATCGTGACATGTCATATTCTCATTCGTTGGTTTTCATGCCTTGGAATAGCTTTGAGAATTTGGCTAAGTATGTGAGATGGGACAAGAAGAGATGAGGGAGAGGCGGGTTGAAGGTTTTATAGGTTCGTGGGGGTGAGGGGATGGAGGTGAATGAAGTTAACCATGAAAGGTTTTCGAGCCCTCCAACCCACCAATCTGTAGTTGAATGAGTGATCCAAATAAATTAAGTATAGAAGGGAAGTCGGTCAGACGAGAGAGAGTTTAAATTTGAAACTTTTTATGAACCCCACCAACCCGGGGTTCTGGATGATCAAAAATATTTTAAATTTGGAAATTTGGTCAGTTGGACTTGCATGTATAAGGGAAAAAATAATTTAGGGGCTCTACACTCATGACAAATATGATGGTCCAAAATGTAGATCACGAAATTTTGGGTGGAAAGTGGAGATCAAGAAACTTCGATGATGAGGGCTTGAACCTGCGAACCTGTGAATTTAAAAAGATGGTTAAGTGTAATGTAGCAGTGGACTCATGACATGGGAAAGTGGATGGATATGAAGGTCCGTCAACCCACCAACCTGCGAACCCGATGAGGAGATGAAGGAAGAGTCCCAAAAATGTGTAAGTGTAGAGACTAGTGGAACATATCGATAAGAGTGGTGAAAATAGAAAAATGGTTAAGTGTGTATATGGAAAGTGAGGGACATAAGTGATGATATTAATTCACAATAGAAAATGGAGAGGAGAAAATTATACTTAGAAAATTTATGTATAATCTTTCCTTCGGACCTTTAGACCATATCTTGAATAACTTAGGCATGTAGAAAGGAATTTGTAATCCGAAAAGTGCATGACGAAGCGGAGACTGAGGGATGCATAGTGAAATTATAAAAGATCAAAAAATTTCTTCTTTTTGTATCAAGGATTTTATGAATCCAATAGAGGAAAAATATAGCTGACCAAATTTTGGTCAACAACTAGCTCCAACTGTGGGACATTGACCCCATGTGGGTTACTGAGAACACCATAATATCAAGACCCACTACCTTCTCCATTGGGCTATGGAGTCATATTCAAAATGAATTCTTATAATTCTTCTTTTTCCATGTAGTTATCTTCACAATTCAATACAAATACTACCTTATTATGCAAAACTGAACTTAAGAAACAAATTATATACATACATTATCTACCTACCCTAACTTACTTGAATGAAAGGGGAACCTTAGGGATAGGAAGATTTCCAATGGAGATATTCGAGCATCCAATTGAATTGTTAAATGGGCTCCAACATTAAGAAAAACATTGGGGTTTCCACCAACAAATTAGGAGCATGAAAATCAGGAGCATGCAAAAAATGTACCACGATGGGATCGAGCAATGTGTGCATAAGACTTGTTTGCATTGGTGGGATGACAATACTTTTGAGCCAATGTTAAATATAATCTACTCTTGGCTTCCACAGAGTGTTTATGTCTTCAATCAAATGATGAATTTATTTCTTGAAAACATTCTCTTTTTCTTGTTTTTCCACATTCAAGATTATTTTTTCATTGGCGATGTCTTGGCAATGTTCTTCTTCTATGCAATGGCTATCTTCTTTGTTCTCAAAATTGTTTACTTCCACCAATTATTTTTGGATGAATTATTCTTTCATATTTGGTGGAGACTCTTTAATTTATTCCTCATATCAAGTATATGAGATGTTGATATCCTTTTCTCTCTCTTTGAAATTATTTTCTTCATTCTCAGCAACAAAATTTGATTTAGAAAAGTGTTGTAGTGTTTCATGATATTATTTTTATGAATGATTCATTTAATCTTTTTGTGTCCATGTGGGAGAGGGTGGGTCGGAAGAAATATTTGAAACATCTAAAAAAACATATGAATTCACCTTTGGGATCAACGTTTCCACAAATGAATCTTCTAACACATCCCAACTAGTAATGGAGTTAGGAATTAATGAACCATACCATTCAAGCATCCTCTCATAGAGTTTGTAGAAATAATATACATGTAACATTGTCATCTGTGAGGTTAAAATCATTACATATACCTTTAAAATTAATCAAGTGTTTCTTTGCATGTTTTAAAGCAACCCCAAAGAATGTAGAAAAAATTCAATAAGAATATTGGGCATTTGAAAGTCTTTTCTAGTAGATTTAAAAAGGTATTATGAAATTGCCTCATTCTTTGAGTATTTATCCCTTTTGATGAGTCTTGAAAATCCATTGATGGGATTGATAAATAATATAAAAAAGCATTATGACATTAATGAAACCCTTTATTTTGAATTTTTTCAATGGAGTTGCCAGGGAGTTCATTCTCCCAAATCTTTGGTGCTTCTTGTTTCTTTTTGAAATTACAAAACGGTGATCCATGCTTAAAATAAGAATATTTTTTATTGAATCTTGTCGAAACTTTGAGCCATGGAGATTTATGGTTCCTCAAATATCTTGAAAATAAATCGTTACCCAGTATGGTCGCCAAAAATGTTGACGGTTGACGCTTGAATCCGTTAGGACCGAAACAACAACCTCATGAGGACATTAGTCCGCCTTCATTTTTAGAGAGGTGGTTCTCCTCTTTCCTAAAAGATATATGTTTGGATATTTTGGAGTAGGGAGAGTGCTAGGAAAAAAACCCCAAATCTTTCTTTCTTGGATTTAAAATGAAAATGGTTCTTCAATAACCCAATATCAACTTTATGTGTAGAAACTGTCCTTTTGCAATAATAAAATATTGAAGGAGGGATTCAACATCGAAATTAAATTGTGATCAATATCACACACAATCTTCTTAATCATATATAAATACATCCATGTCTTCTTCATGAAAAATAGTAGAGAATAATTTGATCATCTCAAACAATTTTAAAAGAGTAATGCTATCAGCATAAAAATAGAATTTGATAGGTCAACCTCAAATATATCATACTTAAAACTGAAGGTGGCAAGATACAATCAATATCGACCCTGAAAAAATTCTTTCTGGAGTTTTATTCATGAAATATGTTCTTCATTACTAAATATTTGAAAGCCATGTATGTGTCTGAAAATAATCCATGATCATATAAGAAAAGAGATTAGAAGAATACAAGAAAAAAACTCAACTCATCATTGTTCCTAACTCTGAGATTCAAGCATAAACTTATGAGAAGTGATGGAGAAGAATACAAAGAATGGAGAATATGGAGATTTATTTCTTTTTATTAGAAGCTTGATTTTGTATCCATGGTTGTACCTTCTTCTTCCTATGATCCCCTGGCCTTCCATCTCACAATACTGATTCTTGAACCTCTTGATGAAGCCTCTCTTGTCTTTTTAATAAGAGATTTTCTAACTTCTTGAGTAGTTAGCATTTCTCCCATATAGAAATTCCCGTACAAGTTTCTTCTTGAAGAATTTAATTTAATTAATGCCTAATTAATTCCTCATTATTGAAATCACATAATTAATATATGTATATTGAAAATGGGTCCCTCTCCATTTTCAATAAAAATTTGAATTAAACTGTTATTTTTTAAAACTTTAATTAATTTTCCATTAAAAGAGGACGATTGTAATTTAGTTTTATGGAAGTGAAATCCAATGTTTGTCCATGTAAACCACGTCATACGTTCTCTTGATCATCTCAACTTTCCAACAATATAAAGTTTGCGCAAATCCGTCCCCCGGATTTCAAGATATGAGCTCATGAAGTTGAGTTGTCATGAAGGCCCATTAAAAATGCAACTGACTAATATTTTTATTTATGAGAAACATGTATCCACTTTCAACACTTGAAACCTATACCACCATATTCTACGTCGAAATTACTTTCCAATTGTATAAATTTTGTGTGATTCTGACGCCCAAAGCTTAAGTTATGGCCTCCGTAAGATCAAAACTCAACCACAGTCGATAAAAAATGATGGGAAAATGTGGGCCCTCAGATGAATTTTGTGGTTCCCTTCATAAAATTTGAATTTTTCATTTAATAGTCTATCCCACATGCATTGGGATATTATATTCTTCATGATACATAACACTAAGTGTTTAATACACTTAGCAAGAAACACAAGAAGATAAGAAATTATGGAGCTTGGAGGGTTCAACCCTTGGAAAATTGTCGAATAAAATAATATTTCTTTGGAATCCTGTCATCATCCACCTCAGGATGGAGAGTAAAACTCAGAGAGATAATATTATGAATAAGATAATGATATATATATATATATATATAATGATTTTTAATTTTTTTTATAATGGATGATTATTACAATGACGGGAGCCCATTATATAATGCCCACTATGACTTTTATGGAGAGTCATGACCTTTGGTCATGAATTTTAGTTTATTATTTAATTTATAGTTTATTATTTATTTATTATTTATTTATTATCTTATTTATTATTATTTTACGTATAACATTGCTCTTCCCTTAAAATTGTTCTTTGTCCTCAAAGCAATGGTTACGAAGGATATAACTGGTGAAAGTGCTATGACTCCCATGCAACATATTCTTCCCGTAGATTTTTCCATTTAATTAGATATTCCTTCATTAATTGAGAACATATTCTCTTTTACCCAGTGGAAATAATGGCTTCGGGCTATAAAATGATTCTTCCTTCCTCATCCAACATAGGAATTATAGTTTGTGCCTTTTGTTATTTCCCCAATACTTTCTTTAGACATGATACATGAAAGACATTGTGGATAAAACTTTTATCTGGTAAATCCAATGGGTAAGATACGTGATTGATTTTTCTATTTATTTGATATGGTCCATAAAATTTTGGAGCCAATTTATTCTTTCCATTTTTTTAAGGGATAACTGTTTGTACGGTTGAAGTCTCACAAATACCAAGTCTCCTACTTTGAACTATGTTTTTGTTTGGTTTTGGTCAGCTTGTTGCTTCATTCGATTCCTTGCAACTGTTAAGTTTTCCTTGAGAAACTGAAGGATTTTATGAATTTCGTCTAAATGGTCTTTTACTGATGCAACATTTATGTGGCTAGTGGAAAAATCCTTCCATGATGGAGGTTGCTAACCATAAATATCTTGGAAAGGTGTCATTTTATTTGATGTTTTATAAGTGGAATTATACCACCACTTAGCAAGGTGCAACCTTTGAAAACATTTTTTTTCGCACATAAAACAAATGAGATAGGTTTCTAAACATGTATTGATGACTTATGTTTGACAATTTGTTTAAGGGTGGTAAGTTGAGCTCATATTGAGAGAGGTTCTGATCTGTTTGCAAAATTCTCTCCAAAAATTCCCTTTAAATTTGGCATCTCTATCATTGATGATAACCTTAGGGAACCCATGTAGTTTGTAAATATTTTTACAGAATATTTCATCCGTTTGTTTTGTTGAGTCTGGTTTCCTTACTCCAATAAAGTGTGCATACTTATTTAGTATGTCTATTACTACTAATATTTTATCTTTTCCATCGGATATGGGTAGTCCTTCAATGAAACCCATTGAAATTTCTTCCCATTTTTGGCTAGGAATGTGTAATGGAAGTAGTAACCCGGGGGTCGACACATTTTCATTCTTTTTCCTCTGACAAATATCACATTCTGCTACATATTTTTGAATATATGAACTCATCCCTTTCCAAAAAAATAATATTTGTGCATTATAATATGTTTTGAAAAATCCCACATGATCTGTAGTTGGGAAATCATGAGATTCTTGAAGAACTTTGTCCTTAAATCTTGAGACGGTATTTAAGTATATTATCCCTTTATACCATAAGATGTCATTTTTCCATTTGAATTTAGGGTATTGATTTAAATTGTTGATTATACAGAAAGTATCTAGGTTTTTTGCATATTCAGTTTAGATTTTGTTAAACCAGTCTGGAATAGCTATTGATATTGCAAAACTTGTGTTTCTTCATCTTTTCATGAAAGTGCATCAGCCGAGATGTTTTATTTTCCTCTTTTATGTATAATTTCAATATCAAAAATGGAAATTTTCTCTATCCACTTTTGTTGTTTGGTTGACAATGTTTTTTGTTGTAACAAGTACTGGAGACTATTATGATCTGTGCATATCAAGAACTTACTTCCCAATATATATTGGCACCATTTTGTTAATGCATGCAAGATGGAAAGAATTTCCTTGTTTTAAGTGGACTTTAATCATTCTATTTGATTTAATTTCCTTCTCTCAAGAGATATTGGGTGCCCATCTTGCATCAATATTGCTCAAATTCCAAAATTTGATGTGTCACATTTGATGATGAAAGGTTTGGAGAATTTAGGTGTTGCTAATATCGGGGTTGTGGAAATAATGTTTTTTAAGTTTTTAAAACATTTTTTTTTCTTCCAAATTCCATTCGAAATAGTTTTTTTTTAAGGATATTTGTTAGAGGGGTAGTTAAATGAGCATAATTCTTGATGAATCTTTGATAGTATCTTGCCAATCCTAGAAATCCTATACACTTGGATATGTTTTTTGGTTTATGACATTATTTGATTGTCGTGATTTTCTTGGGGTCTTCCTTGACCCTTTTTTGGATATGATGTGACCAAGGTACTCTAGTTCCTCCTTGCCAAATGGACATTTGGAAATTTTGGCATAGAATTGATTTTCCTCTAGAAGAGACAACACTTGACCCAAATGTTTCATATTCTCCTCCCATGTTTTATTGTACACTAAGAGATCATCTAGGAAAACTAAGACATGTTTTTGTAAGTATGGGTCAGATAATTCATTCATTGTCACTTGGAAGGTGGCAGGGGCATTAGTTAGCCCAAAGGACATCACCTTGAATTCATAGTGTCCTTCATGTGTCTGGAAGGCAGTCTTGGATACATATTCTAGTCTGAATCTAATCTGATAGTATCCACATATTAAATCCAATTTTGAAAAATATCTTTCTCTATGAAGTTCATCCTACATTTCATCAATAAATGGAATGGGGAATTTATTTTTAATTGTTATTTTGTTTGTCCATTGGTAATCTATGCATAATCTGAAAGATATGTATTTCTTTTGAACTAATACTCCTGGAGATGCATATGAACTTTGTCTTTTCATGATGACACCACATTTTAATAGATATTGGACTAATATTTCAATTTATGTTTTGTGGTGATGAGGGTATTTGTATGGTCTAACCTTGACTGGGATTGATCCTAATTTAACTTCAATTATATGTTCAATTCTTCTTTGAGGTGGTAAATTCATGGGAAGGTGTTGAAATAAATTCTTACGTTTTTGAATTATATCTTGGACGTCTGATGTTCTAGATTCATCCTGTTCTGATTCTTGTATTTCTATGTTCTGGTATTGGATGAAGTATGTGATTGCTCCTTTTCGGATCTTTTTTTCCATTTGTTGTGATGGCACAACCTATGTTTGTGTAGGTTGAAAACCATCTAATTTATAAATTTTCCCTTTCCATTTGAATTGGATGAAATGTTCCTGGTGATTGATTGAGTATGTGCATAAGATTTGTAACCATTAGACTCCTAAAACCACATCTACTCCTCCCAAAGGGATAGTGTAGACGTCTGATTCCATATTGAAATATTGGATTTGGAGTGGTCTCATGACATGGGAAAGTGGATGGATATTAAGGTCCTCCAACCCACCAACATATGAACCCGATGAGGATATGAAGGAAGAGTCCTAAAAACGTCTAAGTAGAGAGACTAGTGGAGCATATGGAGAAGAGTGGTGAAAAGAGAAAAAATGGTTAAGTGTGTCGGTGGAAGGTGAGGGAGATAAATGATGATATTACTTCACAATTAGAAAATGGAGAAGAGAAAATTATACATAGAAAAGTTCTTCATAATCTCTCCTTCAGACCTTTAGACTAGATCTTTAATAACTTAGGCATGCAGAAACAAATTTCTAACCCGAAAATTACATGAAGAAGCTGAGACTAAGGGTTGTAGAGTGAACTTATAAAATTTCAAAAACATTTTTCCTTTTATATCAAGGATTTTATGAATACAAGACCGGAAAAATATAGATGACCAAATTTTGGTCAAAAACTAGCTCCAACTGCAGGACAGTGACCCCCTGTGGGTTACTGAGAAAAATATAATCTCAAGAACCACTGCCTTATCCATTAGGATATCGAGTCATATTCAAAATGAATTCTTATAATTATTCTTCTTCCATGGAGTTATCTTCAAAATTCAATACAAATACTACCTTATTATGCAAAATTGAACTTAAGAAACAAGATATATACATACATTATCTACCTACCCTAACTTACTTGAAAGAAACAGGAACCTTAGGTATAGGAAAATTTACAATGGAGCCATTCGAGCATCCAATTGACTTGTGAAATGGGCTCCAACAATAAGAAAAAAAATGGAGTTTCTACCAATAAATCAGGAGCATGAAAATCAGGAGCATGCCCAAAATGTACCACAATGGGATTGAGCAAGGTGTGGAGAAGACTTGTTTGCATTGGCGTGATGGAAATAATTTCGAACCAATATTCAATATAATGTACTCTTGCCTTCGCTAGAGTGTTGATATATTCAATCAAATGAGAAATTTCTTTCTTGAAAACATTCTTTTTTCTTTTTTTTCCACATTCGAGAGTATTGTTTCATTGGCGATATTTTGGCAATGTTCTTCTTCTATGCAATGGATTTCTTCTTTCCTCTCAAAATTGTTTTCTTCCACCAATTATTTTCTGCTGAATTATTCTTTCATATTTGGTGGATACTCTTTAATTTATTCCTCATATGGAGTATATGAGATGTTGATATCCTTTTCTTGGTATTTGGAATTATTTCCTTCATTCTCAACAACAAGATTTGATTTAGAAAATTCTAGCAATGCTTCATGATACTCTTCCTCTGAATCATTCATTTCATCTTTTTGTGTCCATGTGAGAGAGGGTGTGTTGGAAGAAACATTTAAAACATCAGAAAAAACATATGAATGCACATTTGGGATGAAATTTTCTGCAAATCAATCTTCTAACACATCCCAAATAGTAATGGAGTTAGGCACTAATGAACCATACCATTCAAGAGCATCCTCTCGTATAGTTTGTAGGAATAATCTATATGTAACATTGTCTTCATTGAGGTTGAAATCATAACATGTACCTTTAAAATTAATCAAGTGCTTCTCTGAATCTTCTGAAGTATCGCCAAAGAATGTAGAAAAAATTTCAATAGGGATATTGAGGATTTGAAATTCGTTTCTAGTATATTTAAAAGGGTATTATGAGTATTTATCCATTTTTCCGAGTCTTGCAAATATATTGATAGGATTCATGAATAATATAAAGAAGAAATATGACATGAATGAAACCCTTCATTTTGAAAGTTTTCAATGGAGTTTCCAGGGAGTTCATTCTACTGAATATTTGGTGCTTCTCGTTTCTTTTTGAAATTACAAAAAATGTGATCCATGCTTAAAATGAGTATAAATTTTATTAAATCTTCTTCTCGAAACTTTGAGCCATGGAAATTTCTAGTTCCTCAAACATATTGAAAATAAATCGTTCCCCAGAATGGTCACCAAAAGTGTTGATGGTTGACGCTTGAATCCATCAAGACAGAAATGACAACCTCATGAGGACATTAGTTCCCCTTCTTTTATAGAGGTGCTTCTCCTCTTTGGCTAAAAGATATATCTTTGAATATCTTGGAGTAGGGAGAGTTCTAGACAACAAACCCCAAATCTTTATTGGTTGGATTTGAAATGAAAATGGTTCTTAAATAACCCAATATGACTTTTATGTGCAACAAAAGTATTTTTAGAATAAAAAAATATTTAAGGAGGGCTTCACCATCAGAATTAAATTGTGATCAACATGACACACAATATTCTTAATCATATATAAATACATAATGTATTTTTCATGAAAAATAGGAAAGAATAATTTGATCATCTCAAAGAATTTTAAAAGAGTATTTCTATCAATATCAAAAGAGAATTTGATAGGTCAAACTCAAATATCTCATACTTCAAAATCAAAGTTAGAAGATACATTCAAGATTGACCCTGAAGCAATTCTTTGTAGAGTTTTATTCATGAAATATGTTATTTATTACAAAATATTTGACAACCGTGTATGTGGCTAAAAATAATCCATGATCATATAAGAAATATTTTATAAGAATACAATAAAAGCAATCAACTCATCCTTGTGACCAACTCTGAGATTCAAGCATAAAGTTATGATAAGTGATGTAGAAGAATAGAAAGAATGGAGAAGATGGAGATTTATTTATTTTGATTAGAAGATTGATTGTGTATCCGTGTCTATACCTTATTCTTCCTATGATATTATACCCTTCCCCTCTCACAATACCGATTCTTGAACCTCTTGATGAAGCTTGTCTTCTCTTTTTAAGACGATATTTTCTAACTACTTGAGTAGTTGGGGTTTCTCCCTTCTAGAAATTCCCATACAAGTTTCTTATTGGAGAATTTAGTTTAATTAATTCCTCATTAATGAACTCACATCATTAATATAAGTATATTGAAAATGGGTCCCTCTCCTTTTTTAATAAAAGTTTTAATTAAACTTTTAGTTTTTAAAAATTTAATTAATTTTCCATTAAACGATGACGATTGTAATTTACTTTTATAGAAGTGAAAAACAAATTTGTATCCATGTAAACCACTTCATATGTTATCTTCATCGTCTCATATTTCCAACAATATAAATTTTGCACAAATGCATTGCTCATATCTCAAGATATGAGCTCGTGAAGTTGAGTTGTCATGTAATCCCATTAAAATGCAACTCATTCATATTTTAATTTCTGAAAAAAATGTATCCACTTTCAGATCTTGAAACCTATACCACCATATTATGCGTTGAAATTCCTTTCCAATTGTATAAATTTTGCGTGATTCCTACAATGAGAGCTCAAGTTATGGCCTTCACAAGATCAACGCTCAACCACCGTTGATCAAAATTGATGGAAAAATGTGGGCCCTTGGATGAATTTTGTGCTTCCCTTTATAAAATTCTACTTTTTGGTTTAAAATTCTATTACACATGCATTGAGATATTATATTATTAATGGTATATAATACTAAGTGTTTGATACACTTTGAAAGAAACACGAGAAGAGAAGAAATTTTGGATCTTGGAGGATTCGGCCCTTGGAAAATTGTCGAATAAAATAATAATTTATTGGAATCCCATCATCATGCACCTCATGCCATGTCATCAATGAGTCACACCCAAATTTTATCATAGGAATGGTCCTCATAATAACCACGTGTCATATTCTCATTCATTGGTTTTCATGCCTTGGAATAGCTTTGAGAATTTTGCTAAGTATGTGAGATGGGACAAGAGGGGATGAGGGAGAGGCAGGTTAAAGGGTTTATGGGTTCATGAGGGTGAGGGAAGAGAGATGAGTGAATTTAACCATGAATTTTTTGTGAAACCTCCAACCCACCAGCCTGAAGTTGGATGAGTGATCTAAAGAAACTAAGTATAGAAGGGCGGTCAGTCGAAAAAGAGCGAGTTTGAATATGGAATTTTTTATGAACCTACCAACCCAGGAACCTGCCAACCCATGGTTATGGATGATAAAAAACACATTAAATGTGGAAAGGTGTTCGATTGGAATTTCATGCAGAAGGGATAAAATAATTTAGGGGCTCGACACACGCGACAAATTTGATGGTTCAAAATGTAGATCATGGAAATTTGGGTGCAAAGTGGAGAGCAAGGAACTTGGATGATGAGGGCTTGAAAACACGAACTTGTGAAGTTGAAAAAATGGTTAAGTGTAGTGTAGAAATGAAATAATGACATGGGAAAGTGGATGGATATGAAGTTATKCCGACCCGCTAACCCRCAATCCCAATGAGGAGATGAAGGAAGAGTCCCAAAAATKTCTAAGTGTAGAGACTAGTGGAGMATATGGAGAAGAGTGGCGAAAAGAGAAAAATATTTAAGTGTYGAGATGGAAGATGAGGGAGATAAGTAATGAGATTACTTCACAATCAGAAAATGGAGAGGAGAAAATTATACTTAGAAWTTTTCTTCATAATCTCTCCTTCGGACCTTTAGACCRGATCTTGAATAACTTAGCCATGCGGAAACAAATTTCTAATCCRAAAAGTGCATGACAAAGATGATRTTGAGGGTTATAGAGAGAAATTATAAAAGTTCAAAAAAATTATTCTTTTTATGTCAAGGATTTTATGAATCCAAGAGAGGAAAAATATACATGACCAAATTTTGGTCAACAGTTAGGTAAATCACCAATCCAGGCTCTATACATTTTCTAAATTTATTAAACTAGATTCTACATTAATTCTTACACATGCTAATGAAGGAAGTAGGATATGGAACAAAATGTTCGGGCATTGAAATTTTAGATACATGCAACAACTTAGAAAGAAAGGGATGGTTGAAGGTCTACCTAACATCCACTTCTCCAAAGGAATTTGTTAGGGATGTGTACTTGGAAAACACCCTCAACAGAATTTCGAAGAAGGAAAGACTCAAAAGGCATCCTCTCCTTTGGGTGTGATCCAAAATGATCTCATGGGACCTTTTTCACATCCATCAATTAGTAAAGAAAGGTATGTGATCATTTTTATTGATGATTTCTCATCCTACACTTGGACTTTCTTTGTCATGAAAAAATATGAGGTCTTTCAACATCTCAAAGATTCCAAAGCCCTTGTTGAGAAACAGTAAGGGAGGAAGATCAAAGTCCTCTTAATAGATAATGGGGGGGAGTATTTCAAACAAGAGGTACAAAAAATTTCGCTTGAGTCCAAGATTTCGTTGCAGCACATGGTTCCCTATACTCCACATCAAAATGAAGTTGTTGAGAGAAATAATAGATCATTGAAAGAGATGGCATATTGCATGTTGCATGAAAAGTCACTTCCACATATATTATGGGATGGAGAACTTAACTGTGCAAACTACATTTCGAAAATATGTCCCCATAGGTTTTTCAAGGATAAGACCCCCTTTGAGGCTTGGAGCAACCTCAAACTAGAAGTCACCCACTTATGTATATTCGGTTCACGTGCATGGGCCAGGATTCCCTATGAGAAGAGGAATGCACTTGATCCACATAGTACAAAGTGTATATTTTTTGGATAATCATACAGTGTGAAGAGACAGAAACTTTTTTATCCCTATGCGAACCGAATAAGAATTGAGTTTAATGTAAAATTCAAGGAAAGTATATCGCATGCACCTCATGAGGTGCATGCAGACACTTTCGTTCTCCCACCTGTTAGAGATGATAAGCATGCACATGCCAACTCTTCTTTATATGAGATCTATGATTGAGATACTGAGTCAATACAGTCATATGCAGAGTCAATGCACAGAGATCTAGATGCAGAGCCAGAGATGAGGCCCAAGTGAGCCAAGACTAATCTTTAGGATGTGAGAGATATTGTTAGGGATCCAGTTGATACTATGAGGGTTGGAACTAATCTCAAGGATCCTCCTCTTTAACTCACTTCCACTAAACCGATGTCATCAAAGCATGTTTTTGTGGTTTAGTATTTAGATCCAAAGTCCTATGGAGAGGCTGTTGGGAATCCCTTTTAGGAATCTTCCATACAGGAGTACAACTCCATCCTCGAGAAACAAAATTGGGATCTGGTTCCCCTTCCTTCAGGAAAGAAACTTGTCAGTTGAGTGATGTCTAAAAGACCAAGAGTTTAGTAGATGGACATGTTAGTAGATACAAAGACACACTAGTCCCCAAAGGGTTTCAATAGGTGCATGGCATTAAATATGATGAGACCTTCGCTCCAGTAGAGAATACGGATTTCATACACTTGGAACTTTCCATTCCAACAACAAAGGGATGTGAAGTCCATTAGATGGACATGAAGAATGCATTTCTTCATGGAGATCTCTCTAAGGATATCTATATGGAGCAGCCCCAGGGCTTCATGCAGGATTCAGGTTTGGTCTGTCGACTGAAGAAGTTCCTTTATGTCCTCAAGTAGGCCCCAAGGGCATGGTAATCCAAGATGGACTCCTACCTATTCTCACAAAACTTTATACGTTATGATTAAGACCAGAACATTTACATGCTCAAAATGGATGATTTACTTCTACTCATAGTTCTATATGTTGATGATTTGATGATCACCGGTTGCTTGACTTCAATGATTTCTCCAGTAAATAGGATTCTCAATGATAGGTTATTGATTATGGACATGGGTTCACTACATTTATTTCTTAGTCTAGAGATCATTCAGGATGCATCTGACATCAAACTTTCCCAGGCCAAGTATGCAACAGATTTCCTCGAGAGATTACAAATGACAGATTGTAAGTATTCCCTAACTCCTTTCCTATCAGGAGTCATACTTGAGGATGGAGAGGACACTCCACTGGTGGAAAACACACTCTACAAAAAGTTAGTGGGAATATTTTTGTATCTCACACACTCTAGACCAGACCTCTCTTATGTAGTTAGAGAAGTCTCCTCATTCATGCAAGATCAGCATGAGTTATATTGGAAGGTTGCAAAGTGCATACTTTGATACGTACAGGGAACCATCACCTTTGTTCTTTACTATGAAACAAAATGTGTATGGGACCTCTTCGGGTTCACTAATTATGAATGGGATGGCGACAACATTGATAGCAAGTCCACATTTGGTTACTCACTTAGTATGGGTTTTGGGACCATTTGTTGGTTGAGGAAGAAGCAACATACTATTTTTCTATATTTAGCTGAATAAAAGTACAGAGGGGTAGTTAACATAACCATTTAGGCTATGTGGCTACAAAAATTTCTCATTGATTTGGGAATTCAGTTTCATCGATTGATCGTCATCTGGTGTAACAACTAGAGCACTCTAAATTTCTACATAGATCTAGTTCAGAGGAAGTGAATGAAGCACATTGAGATCCACATGAAATACGTCCAGGACTTGCTACACGATGGAATCATCGACTTGCAATTTTGTCCTTCAGTAGAACAAACTAAATACATGTTCACCAAGACCTTCACTGAGCAGAAGTTCCATTCTCTACGCAGTCATCTTGGAGTGAAGGAAATAGTTTCCTAGCAAATTCCAGTTCTTTTTTGATACATTGTACCTTGAGGGGGGATTTTTCCCATGAGGCTTTCCCTCTTTCCTCATTTATTCTAGTGTGTCTTTTTGTTTTCGGGTACCTAACATGGCCTCGTTGTCGTGACCCATTCTTTTATTTTCACCATAGTGATGTTCAGAGGGGGTGTTGGAGATACTTCACACACACCTATGATTTATTTTTTCCTCAGGTTTTTCCTATGTTTATTAGTCATTATCCAATCTCCTACATTTTAGGGAGAATATTTATTTTCCTACATTCTAGGGGAATATTCTCTTCAGTTCACACTTCAGTTGGATCATTTGAGTGGAGTCTTGATACCACATTGGTTACATCACCATGAAGCATTGGGATCATCACTGCTAATGTTCATTGTCCTTCAGATTATCAACGAAGTGGTGCATTACTGATTCTTTTAGTCAGTTAACTGAGGATTGAGAAGCTAGTTGACTTAGACTAGCTGGAAGTTAACTCATGTAATTATTGATGTGTGTCCAGATCACTCTAAAACACCACTATGGCATATTAAATCATGAATTATGGTGAACTGGTGGAGCTATGCGGTGCATATCTATTGTATTGTATCATTATTTCACACAGTTAATACAATTCTTTTATTATCTCTCTGATGTTTCCTTCTTTTCTCATTTTTCTGGAAACATGTATGTCCTTTGCTAGATAGATCTTATCTGTGCAGGTTCATCCACATTTACACGCATATTGAAGGATATAAATCCATAAGAATCCTTCTCAGGAAAGAAACCTAGTGTGGAACACTTAAAAATATTTGGTTGTCCCATTTACATTCATGTTCCCAAGAACAAAAGGAACAAACTAGAACCCTCATGAAGGAAATTCATATTCGTTGGATATAGTGAAACCTCCAAATTCAAAAAAATATATATTCCATAACAACATAGGATTTAATTCAGCAGAGACGTAAATTTCGATGAGAAGTTGGCTTTCAACAAGTCTATAGAAGAATCCATGGAAGAGGAATATTAATATCCTAAAGAAGAAAGCATCGGTTTTCCAGAAAGAGAGAGTGAAGAACCAGAACAACTTGATCATCCATTACAACCATGCGGAACTATTGAATCAGTCAGTATACCCAAAACTAGAAAATGTCCATCTTGGCTTGAAGCTATTCTACAAGAAGCAAAAATACTCAAAGCTCCAAGTGGTAATTTCATAGAAAGCAAGAAGCCAAAAAGATTCTCCAACTATGTAGCATGTATGAAATAACCTATAAATGAATAAACCACCACATTTGAAGAAGAAGTTCAGAAGAAACAATGGAAATAATCCATGATAGTAGAATACCAGTCCATCATGAAAAGTGACGTGTGGGAAATTGTGGCTAGACCTAAGGAAAAATTAGTGGTAACATCAAAATGGGTCTATAATATCAAACATGTAGTGGATGGAAGCATAGATAAATACAAATCAAGGTTCGTGGCTATAGGGTTCTCATAGAAGGAGGGAGAATATTATGATGAGACATTTTCTCCTATATCCAGATATACTTCTATTATATCCATTATGTCTCTTGCTACTTCCATGGGATGGTGTTTACATTAGATGGATGTAAAAATAATTTTTTTCAATGGAGAAATTGAATAAGAAGTATACATTGAACAACCTGAAGGTTTTGAGGTGCATCCCAGAGAAACTCATGTTTGCAGATTAAATAAATCCATGTATGGACTCAAGCAAGCTCCAAGATCTTAGTATGCCAGAATTGACAATTACATAATAAGACTTGGTTTCTCTAAGAGTCATGCAGATCCAAATCTCTACTACAAAGTTGTGAAAAATGTAGGTCTATGATTCTATTGTTATATGTTGATGATTTATTCTTGATAGGTGAAGAGTCTCTCATCACCCAGTGCAAGAAAGAGTTAGATTTTGAGTTCTATATGAAATATCTTGGTCTCATGCATTATTACTTGGGACAAGAAGTATGGAAAAAGAGTGGTGAAGTCTTCCTTGGACAAGGAAAGTATGCAGTAAAAATCCTTCAGAAATTTGGAATGGTGGATTGTAAATCCATGGCCACTCCTATGACCAAAGAAATAATAAAAGTAAGAGACTCATATTCTAATCAAGTAGATCCATCCATGTATCGACAATTGATTGGGTCGTTGATGTATCTGGTGAATACTCGACCAGATATTTGCTTTGTTGTAAACACTTTAAGCCAGTTCCAGGTGGAACCCAGACATGAGCACTGGATAGTTGAAAAACATGTTCTAAGATATATTTGTGGGACGTTAACCTATGGTTTAAGATGCACCTCATCTAGTGATATACAACTTCATGGATTCATAGATTTAGATTGGGCATGGAGTGTAGAAGAAAAAAAGAGTACTTCAGAGATGTGTTTAAGCTTAGGCTCTACTATGATATCATTGGCGAGTAGGAAACAAAATTATGTCGCACTCAACACAACCGAAGTAGAATATATCACACTATTTCAACTGTTTACCAAAGCAGTATGGATGAGGAAGATGATTTCTGGACTATTTGATCACGTGCCATATTCGATCGTAATATAATCTAACAATAAATATTGTATGAAGCTATCATGAAACCGAGTGTTTCATGACCAATCGAAACATATTGAGATCAATTACTACTTTATTCGTGATAAATTCCAGGAAGGAGAAGTGAAACTCCAATATATCTCCATAGATGAGCAGGTAGTATATATTTTGACAAAGCCTTTGTCTAGAATAAATTTTGCGTACTTAAGGGACAAGGTGGGGCTCATGCAGATAAATACCATAGTTGAAAGGGAATACATGGCTCCCCAAGTTGGGAGGGAGAACTGATATGTTATTGATATATGGACAACCATTTTCAGTTTGGAAAATGGTCCAAGTTGGGCAATCACTTTCGTGTCCAAAAACTTGTCCAAGATTTATGACGGACAATCATTTTCTAGCTCATAGAATGGTCCATATCACACAATCATTTTCATAATAAAAGTGGTCCAATAGATTGATGATGTACCATAGAAAGTGATTCCCATTGTGGCTAGTCTGCGGGGATGATCTAGGAATGTCATTCTTCTTGGCAGTCACTCTGAGTAGTGGTCAAGCAAAATGGTCCACCTCTCTGGGTAGTCATTATTTCAAAGTTCATAGTTGTGATAAGTTTCAAAGAATGGTTTGTTGTAGGAGGTTGGTGTAGGATATTCATTTCCATAGGAAATGGTATGGAAAGTCATTCCCTAGGGAAGACTCATTATCTCGAGGTTGCACTATGATTAGTGCTGGAAGAATGGACTAGTTAGGCAAATATTCTAGGTTCAGTAATCAGGGATAGTCATTCCTTGGGTAGGCTTATTCTCTCCAAGTTGCACTATGATTAGTGCCAAAATAATGGCCCAATTAAATGAATTGTCTAGGTTCAACAATCAAGAATAGTGATTCCCTAGGGAAGAATCATTCTCTCTAGGTTGCACTATGATTAGTGTTGAAAGAATTGCCTAGTTAGGTGAATGGTCCAGGTTCAAAAATCAGGAAAATATATTCTTCTGTAGTGCACCTTTTTAGCTACCAAGTCTTAATCGCTATTAAGAGAAGGTTATAACACCACTCTATACATAACTCATACAGGAATTATATAATTCATACGTGTTTAAACAAATAAACTCATTTAAGCACATAGTAAAACATATTATTTACTGCTATAATTAACAATCCATAGCATCCATATTAATTCATATACACAGCGGAAACCATGATAACATAAGCAACATAGTCTTGAAAGCATGATTATGGCGTAATTAGATACTTATCTTTTAACAGTGGTAGATTCCACCCACCAAGTGCAGGCCTACCACGAACCTCCCAACCTTAGACCACACTGCTCATCAGCTCAACAATGGGTCACCCCCGAGCTGGGACTAAGCTCCACCCCAAGGCAAGGAAATCTAGGCTAGGCTGAGGTTACAAGGAAACCAAGACACAACCACAAGGAAGGGGTTCTCCCCAAGGAACCTCCCACGCTCACTGCCCACAGACCCTCATTCCCCACATGCATGTTCCACCCCAGGAGTATACACCTTCTCTGTCACCTGGAAAGTCCTTTGGCTGCTAATCTCCCTAACCTTGGGTTACAGGAACAGGCCGGACTGGAAGTCTCCGGGCTCTATGGAAGCTACAAGGTTCCTTCCAAGAGTTCCCTCCTTCCTCTGCGCACTCTCTCACCTGGAGGGAGTCGCTCACAGGTCCAACAACCTGTTCTTCCAACTTCAACCACCTCTCTCACCTGGAGAGAGTGTTATACAAACTGGACAACAAGCCACACAAGATCAAACACTACATGTCCACCACAATCCACAGGAATCCAGACACGAACACCCCAGAGCAGCTCCAGACAGGTGCAACAGTATAACCAGGCTTAGCAGGGACGAGACACTTCTGTTTTCTCAATTTGGCAACATAGGATAGACTCACCCTCTGGATTCTCAGGGATGCGTGACGAGTCATCCATGCAGGGGTTGGTTCGGACTCCCTGGTTTAGAACAGAGAAGGGGTGTACCAATTTTCTCAGAGCCAGACACAGACCTTTTCGAATCACAGGGACACACCCAGGTTCTCTGCAGGAGTTAGGTTGGTAGTACTATCCAGGGCTCTGTACACGTTCAGACAATCGGGTAGAATGGGGGAGGAACCTTCTCACGGCTCACCTTGGCAGTTTTATTCGCATGCGTCAGGGTTGACACTTGTCACCCACGAAACTGCATGCATTTCACCAGCACGCATCTCCCTTGTATGTTCTCCCCTTGCCAAAACTTAGGATAAAACATAAAATGCACATGTCTTTTGGGATAATATTAAAATATTATTCCCAAGCTTAAGCCCCCTAGTCTTAGCCCCTAGTCTCAACACTTAGCCCCTTTTCCCACCTTCCAGCCCCTAATTCCTTTCCCTCTCTATGGATGCTTAGTCCCCCTTCACTCATTCATCGTGGTCGGTCTACACCTGGCGATGTTTACAATTTTATTAAATGTTCTGCATACATACAAGTACAAAATCAGGCCCTTGGCCTCCAACCCTTAGGATCTCTGGCCTAACAATCCCATAAGCCACCAACTTATAAGAACTTGGCTCACTAGCCTATAAAACATAATTACAATTTCTTTCAGAACATGGTTTGCAATGCGGCTCGACCTTGGGGACTCTACAATCCCCCTCCCCTTATTTTTGCACTGTCCTCAGTGCAACTTTACATAGCATCTGCAAGCTTTTAATTTTTTTTCAAAAAGATGCGGGTACTCTGCCCACATAACATCTTCATGCTCCCATGTCGCGTCCTCAGGACCGTACCAGGTCCACTGGACCTTTACAAGCTCTATAGCTCGATTCTGGAGCTGTTTTCTTTTCCTGTCCAATATGTGCACAGGATGCATTTGCAGGATACCTTCTGGTTCCACCTGAATCACATCCCAATCGATAACATGATTAGCATCATGTACATATTTCTTATTCAGTGAAACATGAAACACATTATGCACAGTCATAGATGCAGGTAGTGCAAGCATGTATGCAACCGGCCCAATCCTTTCCAGGATCTCAAATGGCCCACAAAATCTTGCTGCCAACTTGGCGCAACTTCCCAACTTTAGGGAACTCCTGTTAGTTTTCACTTTCAGGAAAACATGGTCACCCACTTTGAATTCTCTATGGGTTCGGTTACTATCAGCGTAAATTTTCTGCCTGTCCTGGGAAGCTTTTAGATTATGTTTAATTCTTATCATTTGGTCTTCCATCTCCTTGAGTAGCTCAGGCCCAACTACTACTCTGTCAGCTAGATTATCCCAACTCACTGGAGTGTTTCACTTCCTTCCATAAAGCGCTTCGAATGGGCTCATCTTCAATGATGCATGATACCCATTATTGTAGGCAAATTCTACCAAATGCAGGTAGTCTTCCCACCTTGATGGTTTATCCATCACATACATTCTCAGCATTTCTTCTATTACTCTGTTCACTCTCTCTGTATGTCCATCAGACTCGGGATGATACGCTGTACTAAAGTTCAGATTCGTTTTGAATCCTTTGAACAGTCCTTTCCAAAAATTCGAAGTGAATTTCGGATCCCTATTAGACACAATTGTCTTAGGAGTTCCATGCAAGCGTGCAACTTCTTTTAAAAATATATCAGCAACATCAACTTCTCTATGGGTGGTTTTCAGTGGAATAAAATGGGCAGCTTTAGTAAGCTTGTCCACCACCACCATGATTGAATCATGCTTCTTTCTTGTTCTAGGTAGTCCGGTGATAAAATCCATTTTTACCACGTCCCATTTCCATTCAGGAATAGGTAAAGGCTGCAACAACCCTTTTGGGTGCCTATGCTCAGTCTTAACCTTCTGGCACTCCATACATCTGGCGATGTATTCAACGATTTCTTTCTTCAAACCCGGCCAAAAATAATGGCTTTTGACTGCTTCCATTGTCTTCTTATAGCCAGGATGTCCAGCATAAGCCACGTTATGCATCTCCTTTAGAATTTCCAGTTTCAATTCTCGGACCATGGGTACATACACGTTGTTTTTATACAGAAGTAGACCATCAGTTCCCAATTTGTAACATTCCTTGGTCTGTGGTTCTTCATGCTGCTATAGCTTTGCTACAAGACTTTTGTACTTCAAATCGGTATTTGCAGCTTTAAAAATTCTGTCTTTCATCTTAGTCCGGTACATGCTAATGGCTGCAGCATGTAATTCGTGCACTTTTCTGCTGATTGCATCAAACACCTTTTTTTTTCCCTTTCATATGCTTGATATCAAAGTCATATTCGCACAGAAACTCCAGCCATCTGATTTGCCTGGAATTTAAGTTCAGCTGATCAAATAAATACTTCAGACCGTTATGGTCTATTCTCAACTCGAATCTCTTTCCCGTGAGGTAATGTCTCCATTTCCTCAAGGCGTGGACGATTGCTGCCAGCTCTAAATCGTGAGTGGCATAATTATTCTCACGTTCCTTCAACTTTCGGGATTCATAACAAACTACAAATCCCTCTTGGCTGAGAACTCCTCCGAGCCCCTCCTTACATGCATCTCTGCACACTACGTAATCGTTGTCTGGATCTGCAATCTTCAGGATCGGAGCACTAGTTAGCAACTGCTTCAATTGCTGGAAGCTGCTCTCACATTCTTTACTCCACTGGAACTTCTTCTCCTTCCTTTGCAAGGAAGTGATAGAATGAGCTATCTTTGAGAATCCAACTATAAACCTCCTATAGTAGCCTGCCAGACCCATAAAATATCTAATTTCTGCCACATTCCTTGGTGCTCACCATTCCCGAATGGCCTGTACCTTCTCAGGATCCAAAATGATCCTTTCTTCAGATATAATGTACCCCAAGTAATGGATCTGCCTTTGATAAAAAGAGCACTTGCTCAGTTTTGCGTACATCTGGTGTTCTCTCAACATCTGCAGCACCATTCTCAGGTGTTGTTCATGTTCTTCCTCTGTCTTGGAATACACCAAGATATCGTCCAGGAAGACCGTGACAAACTTGTCCAAATCATCTCTGAACACTCCATTTATTAAGCACATGAAAACGTCAGGCGCGTTCGACAGCCCAAACGGCACCACCGTGAACTCATAATCACCATACCTTGTTCTAAAGGTGGTCTCGCTGATGTCCTCATCCTTTATTCTTACTTGGTGGTATCCAGATCTGAGATCTATTTTTGAAAATATTTTTGCATCCTTCAACTGATCAAAAAGATCGTCAATCCTTGGCAAAGGATACTTGTTCTTGACAGTGCCCTTATTCAACTGTTGAAAATCAATGCACAGTCTCAGCGTTCCATCTTTCTTCTTCACGAATAGGATCAGGGCTCCCCAAGGTGACACACTGCGGAGAATGTAACCTTTCTTTAGTAGCTCTTCGAGCTGCAATTGCAACTCTTTCAACTCTTGTGTACTCATTCTATAAGGAGCCTTCGAAACTAGAGCTGCTCCAGGCATAAAATTTATAGAAAAATCGATGTCCCTCTTCGTAGGTAGTCCAGGTACCTCCTGAAATATGTCCTTGAATTTCTTGAGTACTTCGTGGTCTTCCAGATTCGAGATTTCATCTCGGGATGCTTCTTCCACCCGAGTTGCAAATAATTGACAGCCTTTCCGGTAACATTCTTCAGCTGCATGGCTGAGATTTCCCTCACATCCACGGCTCTAGGAATTCCTTGGACTATTACCTGATTTCCCTCCTTGTTCAGGCATGTAAACCTCTTGTTACGACAATCCAGAAGGGCATGGTGTTGGTCCAACCAGTTCATCCCAATTAAGCAATCGTATGAGCCTAAAGGAAAAATGTTCAATTCATCCTTATTGCTCATTCCTTTCATGTCCACTGAACAGGACTTAACTAATTTAGTGACCTTCCTCTTGGTCCCTGTGGCCAACTTCACTAACCAAGACTTCTCATGTTTTCTTCTCGTTAGATGCAAACTTTCCACCACTCTAGGATCTACATAACTATGGCTAGCCCCTGAATCAATTAAAATAACAAGTGGTCGGTTGTTGATCGTACCTTCCACTTCAATCATGTGCGATTGAAATTTTGCTTGCTTGTTGTCCAGGGCTGCATAGATCCTCGGCATTCTGCTACCCATATCCTCCACTGTTTTATCTTGCTGAACAATATGGACAGTTCTTTCTTTGTCTTTTCTGTGGGAGCAGTCTCGGTACCTATGATTCCCTTTACAACCCCAACACTCCATAGGTGGTGGTCTTGGCACCTTCTCACTCCCTTCTACTTTCCTGGGCTCTCTAAAAGATGATTGTCCCCAAGGACTATTTCTAAAAAAGGAAGGCTTGTTTCCCTTCTGCCTCTATTCCTTCTCAAACTTCCGAAGGATGGGTCTTTCTTCTTGCTGTTCATACAAGCATTTCTCCTTTCTTATTGTTTCTTCCATGGTCTTAGGATCATCATATTGAATCTTGTCAGTCATGGAAGGTGGCATTCCACTCAGATATCTCTGAATCTTGACAACCTCATCTTTGATGAATGGAACATACTTCAGTAGTTCTAGGAAACTTCGTTCATACTCATCAATAGTCATGTTGCCTAGCTTGAGTTCAAAGAACTCCTTCATCTTTCTGTCATAATACCTTTTTGTTAGGTATTTCTTCTTGAAATACCTCTTAAATTCCTTCCAAGTGACCTCTTTCTCTCTGATGTGTTGCACCTGCACAAACTGATCCCACCACATGGATGCTTTTCCTTTCAGTTGGTACATTGCAATTCTTCCTTCTGCATGGGCGGAATAATTCTGCAGTTGGAAGTATTTCTTCATGCCAAGAAACCATGTATCGGCATCTTCCTCCTTCTTATGTTCTCCATCGAATTTTGGAGTCTTAATCTTGTTCATCTCCCCTTTCAATTCCTCCTTTCCAAATTTTCGATGTTTTCTGGTAGGGGATGGGCTTGAACTACTATGTGTCTTCCTGTCAGAATGTATTTAGGAGCGACGAAGATGTCGGCTACCACTCCTCGACCTACTTCTTCTCCCATGGGTTCTGCGACTCTCCGTCGTACTTGAGTCTCTTCCCTTCTCGATTTTCTTCTCTATTCTTTCCAGGCTCTTCAAAAATTTTGAGTTTAATTCTCCCTACCGATCCCTGACTTCCATGAGCTTTCGACTATCAGCTCGGCGAGCCTTGGCCTCTCTTTGCAATCCTTCAATGATTTTCATTATGTCTCCTTCCGTATCCTTCTCTTTTCCATGCCTATTAGAGTTCAATACTTTGAATCCCAGGTTAACATCCTTTCCTTCTTGTTCATTTTCTGTTTCGGGGGTAATCTGCACCTTTCCCCACTCCATACTCGACGTTGGTTAACTGGAGTCCTGACCTCCATTGAACTCTTCACACACACTGTGCAATTAAATTCGAAGTTTTTTCAGGCTATTAAACTTTTAGGAACAATCCAAAACATTTATAAGCCAATATGAACAAGAACAAAAGACATTTCGATTCAAATAAGTTTTCTGAGCTCTCGTTCGGTTCTGCAATTTTCGGGTTTTCGAAACTTTCATTTTCGACACTTTGGGATTTCGAGACTTCAGGTTTCAGGGTTTCATCCCACGAGGCTTTCAAACTTTCTTTCCTTTCCAACCCTCGACTTTTTAAATTCTGATTTACATTTCCTTCCGGGACCACATAGTACAGTGGTCACCCACAACTACGGTGGCACATGGCACGTTCATGAGGTTCCACGCTGCTTTTAACGACGTCATAGGTTCTACCACTCTCGCTTTTCTCCATTCCCATGTGATCACGGGTCATGATCACGGTTCAAGTAAACAAAGTGCCTATTTGTATTTCGCGCCTCGGCGCTACAATGATGTCAAACCGTTCGACTTTGCAACCGCTGAACCCCAACAGGGCTAGCGACCGACCAATAGGGACAAATCCCTACAGGGTTAGCATATGGAGAATGAGAACAGGCCCCTTCGCACGGTTAATTGGAGCACAGGTGGCAAAGGGAAATGCGGCACGGTAGACAACAGGACAGGAGGGGGCCCCATTTCACACGCCACACTATTCCGGACCCCCCCCCCCCCACCGCTAAAGGTAGAACAACAAGGGGGCTCCAGAATGAAACCTTAGCCATAGATCTGGGCGGGTGGACTCTGGTCGTCCAGATCTGCTCGCTACTTACCTTAATCCGCATTCGCGCCCCAACTTAAAGCCGACATCTCTTCCTCACATCGGACGGTTGTTACAGACCCTGAGATTCCCTAAAGGAATCTCATCCGTTCATCGGGGCTTAGCCACATGCTAACATCTCGACATTATGGGTCGAGATTTATCAAGGTGAGAGCCCGAGTACTTGTCATCGGAAATCTCGAATCCCCGATCCTCGATTTCCCGAAATGGGTAATCTCTCAACACATCGCCTGGTTAAATCGGTCGGTCTAGATCTATCCAGGGATTTCGACCATGAAAAGTTATGATCTCTTGTCATCAGGACTCCCGATCTTGCGATTCTCGATTTCCCGAAATGGGAAATCTCATGACACGTGGCCTCTGTCATTCAGAGGGTCTAGATCTATTTCAGGGCTTTCACCCCTATTCACTGGGGTTTTAACCCTTGGATATCTCCTGACAGATCCAATGGTTGTCAGATTTTCCATCCGAGATCTGACAGCTCAAACAGTTCCTAACTAATTCGTGATTTCCACACTCCTGTGCATTTCCAAAGGGATTTAAACCCCGTGCACACTTTCCAGATCTAATGGTCACGAGGGTTCACCTTCCCTCCTGAACAAATCCTAAAGCTCCTACACTTATAGTGTGGAGTCCTCTCTCCCTGTGGACTTATACCACACTGGTTGCAGTTTCATAATGCCGCTATACCTCCTGAGCTTAAAACTCGTCAAGTAACTCCTTGACACTTTGGAGCAAACCAGGGTCCGAAATTGGCCTTCCAGACCCAATTTCCCCTCGCATTCTCGGTCCATGGACTGCTCCACTGGCCCATCTAGGCTCAGTGTCGAAAACTTGGCTCTGATACCAAACTGTAGCGCACCTTTTTAGCTACCAAGGCTTAATCTCTATTAAGAGACGGTTATAACACCACTCTATACATAACTCATACAGGTATTATATAATCGATACGAGTTTAAACAAATAAAATCATTTAAGCACATAGTAAAATATATTATTTACTGTTATAATTAACAATCCATAGAATCTATATTAATTCATATACATAGCGGAAATCATGATAACATAAGCAACATAGTCTTGAAAGCATGATTATGGTGTAATCAGACACTTATCTTTTAACAGTGCTAGATTCCACCCACCAAGTGCAGGCCTACCACGAACCTCCCAGCCTTAGACCACACTGCTCATCAGCTCAGCAATGGGTCACCCCTGAGCTGGGACTAAGCTCCACCCCAAGGCAAGGAAATCTAGGCTAGGCTGAGGTTACAGGGAAAACAACACACAACCACAAGGAAGGGGTTCTCTCCAAGGAACCCCCCACGCTCACTGCCCACAGACCCTCATTCCCCACATGCCTGTTCCACCCCAGGGGTATACACCTTCTCTGTCACCTGGACATTCCTTCGGCTGCTAATCTCCCTTTTCTTGGGTTATAGGAACAGGCCGGATTGGAAGTCTCCGGGCTCTATGGCAGCTACAAGGTTCCTTCCAGGAGTTCTCTCCTTCCTTTGTGCACTCTCTCACCTGGAGGGAGTCGCTCATAGGTCCAACAACCTGTTCTTCCAACTTCAAACACATCCCTCACCTAGAGAGAGTGTTGTACAAACTGGCCAACAAGCCACACAGGATCAAACACTACACGTCCACCACAATCCATGGGAATCCAGACATGAACAACCTAGGGCAGCTCCAGACAGGTGCAACAGTATAACCAGGCTTAGCAGGGATGAGACACTTCTGTTTTCTCAATTTGGCAACATGGGATAGACTCACCCTCTGGATTCTCAGGGATGCAGGACGATTCATCCACACAGGGGTCGATTCAGACTCCCCGATTTAGAACAGAGAAGGGGTGTACCAATTTTCTCAGAGCCAGACACATAATTTTTCGAATCACAGGGAAACACCCAGGTTCTCTGCAGGAGTTGGGTTGGTAGTACTATCCAGGGCTCCGTAAGCATTCAAACAATTGGGTAGAATGGGGGAGGAACCTTCTCACGACTCACCCTGGCCATTTTATTCGCATGCATCAGGGTTGACACTTTTCACCCATGAAACTGCATGCGTTCCACCAGCACGCATCTCCCTTGTATGTTCTCCCCTTGCCAGAACTTAGGATAAAACATAAAATGCACATGTCTTTTGGGATAATATTAAAATATTATTCCCAGGCTTAAGCCCCCTAGGCTTAGCCCCTAGGGTCAACACTTACCCCCTTTTCCCACATTCTAGCCCCTAATTCCTTGCCCTCTCTATGGATGCTTAGTCCCCCTTCACTCATTCATCGTGGTCGGTCTGCACCTGGAGATGTTTACAATTTTATTAAATGTTCTGCATACCTACAAGTACAAGATCAGGCCCTTGACCTCCAACCCTTAGGCTCTCTGTCCTAACAATCGCATAAGAGACCAACTTATAAGAACTTAGCTCACCAGCCTATAAAACATAATTACAATTTCTTTCAGAACATGGTTTGCAATGGGGCTCGGCCTTGGTTACACTACATCTTCCATGCTTGAGAAGAATAGTCGAGACATCCCATGGTCGACGTTTAACTTTCTAATTGAAGATTCTCTTCCATATCTAATATATGTGAGTGGAAGAATGGACGAGATAACTAATTGTTTATCATGATATTGTTGATATCAGATGATATGGTTATTGTAGAGACTGTATGTCTCTGGAAAGTACTTGTATCCTACTGTGGTGGATGTGATCCGCTAGTAGTGACTCTGTGTCACTGGTTAGTATAAGTGTGCTACTAGGAGTGGTTGTGTACCACTGATAGTAGTTTTCTACTACTATGGATAGACACAGTTGCGTTCTAGTGGATTGATTTTTTCTTACTTCCATGGAGAATATCTAGTTGGATAGTGATGATGGTGCTTGTGATTTGATTATGAGATATCATGTGTGGCTATGATGATGCTACCAGTTGAATGGTACATTTTTTCTCATGACCATTTCCTTTAAGTACCTCCCTAGATAGGAGCGAGTGCTGATATTATGGTAGTTGTCGGAGGTATTAACCTCTATGTGTAACCTTGATGAGACTAGAATATTCCAGGAAGAAAGAGAAACACTAAAACGTTGGATAAAAACCCTAGAAGACAATTCAACTCAAGAGATTAATTAAAATTGAGTTATTAGTCTCCAAAAAAAGAAGTTGTCCCAGTCAGATGAGTTGGAGCAGGATAAATAGAGGGCGCTAGAGCTAATTTTGGACTTACTCACTTAGAACTGAATAAGTACTAGAGATGTGCATGGTTGGTGGAGAAATACAACTATTGTAGTAGTTACTTAGTCTTGGGTTATGGTTTGAACTTTCTTCTTGGTATTTGGCTATTCTTGTTTGGTACACTAGCCTTGGAGATAGGTACGCTAGGGGCAATTGATCAAGATTTTATGAGAAGAACGAAGTGGATGCAGATTATTATTAATATTTAATACATAAACATATAACATTTATGTGATAAAACAACAGAGATACAATAAAATTGGTTTCTATTAACTCAGGAAATAAGATGAAACTGTAAAATGCAGCGGAAAACAAGCTTCCTGGAATTGTGGCGACTTATATTTGAGAAGAGATGTGATGACTATTTTCATTCGCAAGAAGGTGAGTACAATGAGGCTCTGAAGGCAATTTTACAACAAATATGAATTCCAAAACCCTAGACATCCAAAAACCTAACCCTGGGAGATGAAGCGCTAGAATTCATGTCAGCCGCATTGGGGTAAGTTAGTAGATTATCTTCCAAGGGTTTTAATGTTTGCATACGATCTTTTGTTTAGGGCACATGATAGCCCATTGGAAAGGTATTGAAGAGAAAATTCATTTACGAGGCTCAATCAGAGACTTTGGCTATCATTGAGAGGTATGATCATGAAAAAATGTTATTTAGGTCCTCAAACTATCCCCCAAAGTTAAAAACTGCTAAAAATAATAAATTTCCAAAATTGTCAGAAAATTGTTTTGAGCCAGTTGGAGAAGGTGGTTGGGGACATATACCCACTTGGATCAATCCTCCCTCCTTAGGAAGAAATTTTATCCATTGCGCTGATTTCCCCCATCAAATGAGGAAATTTATGTTGAATTTGGCCCATGGTTAGCGACTTGCCTTGGTGCAGGAGCTGCCCTAATTTGATAACTTGATAAAGCTAGATCCTCTCCTGGAAAGTCCCCTTGACCTTTGTGTCCAAAATTTGATCTCTGGATTCTTGTTGCATGTAGTCAAGGTTGAGCTATGTTGGTTTCAATTGTTCTGCTATCTATGAAGTGTCCAATAATGGTGGGATATATGGCTAAAGGAGAGCCACGTTGAACACTTGGTGAAAACCAAGGAATGGAGGAATGTTGAGCTAAAAAGAATTATCTCCCACAACCTTTATGATGGTGTAAGGTCCATAATGAACTGGAAAAAGATTTCTATGGGGCCCTGTAAGGTGTTCTTTTTGAAAATGCAACCAAACTTTGTCTCCCACCTGAAACTTATGTGGCACTCGGTGTTGATCATGGCATTGCTTGTGCTTGGCATTGGACTTCTATAAAATATCCTGAACCTATTGGTGGATGTACTGGATCCACTCAATAAACTGGGTGGATTTATCAACTTCAGCTGGAGCAGGTGATGAGTCGGTCAGGGTGTCCGCAAGGGGTAGTGAAACATCCATGGGACCCAATGGTTGGAATCCCAATCCCACATGAAAGGGGATGTGGCCAGTTGAGCTATGTAGGGCTCGGTTGTAGCTGTGATGAACGTATGGGAGATTCTCCTCCCATGTGTGGGTGTTCTTGGAATTTTACATGCACAGGATATGCATGATCATCCAATTGATGACCTCCGTTTGGCCATCTTTCTGGGGTTTGAAGGCCGTGGATTTGGTGAGCTTGGTGTCTAGTAGTGACCAGAGGCTCGAAAAAAATGTGCTAAGGATCCGAATGTCTCAATCAGAGATAATGGTTTGTGGGATTCCAAAATGTACCCAGACTTTCTCAAAGAATATCTTGGAAGTGGCCTCCGTGGTGATGCTCTTGTTGCAGGGGGCTAGAAGCGCCATTTTAGAAAAGAGGACTTAGGACTTAGATTCTGAACTGGGCGACAATTATTTAGGGGAGTCATTTTAAGGATTTCTTAATGTGTTAAAAGTCTTAGGGCCATCTAGGTTTGTTCCTTCATCAACATCAATGCGACGTGCCCTTCAGGATGCACCATGTGCTCTAAGGGTTCCACTCGCCTCGTTCGTATCTTTTGCATGATGTGCCCTTTAGGATGCACCATATGCTCCAAGGGTGCCACTCCCCAACTTGCGTTTCTTTTTTGCGACGTGGCCTTCAGGATGCACCACGTGCTCCAAGGGTGCGACTGATTGGTAGACATCTATAACCCTTGGAGTCAACACTCCACCAAGTGAACTTGTGGGAGACTAAGGGCTCTAAGGAATAAGGCCCCCCGCCTTATTGCGCACCCCTTAGAATAATCGTGAGTGACTGTCGCAGTCTGTCCTCATAGCATCGTGGATCCTTTCGAACTAGGCAATCCTTAACCTACAGTTCGAGCCACGACGGGAGTGCTAGTAGGCTGTGGTAGGGATGATGTCCACACCTCTCCCTCAACCTCTCTGGAAATCGTGTGTGGCCCCTTTAGTCCATATGTGAGTCTGGTCGGCAAGCTATCGTCAGCCTGCATCATCAACAATCATGTCAGAACATGTCAACATCTTATCATCAAATCAATGAAATATCACAGTAAATAAATCAACCCAAATGGCACACTCCCTGACACAATCCGGAGTCCAAGGGGTTCCACCAATGCCTCTGCATCCTCAAGGTCCAAAACCCTGCACACTCAATAAAACTGAGTCAATAGCACTTGTCTACGTCAAAACAGTAAAACATCGTGTCATCTATCATAACGCATGATAATCAAGGATAAATGTTTTAACATCATAAAATTCCAGATCACTTGCGAGCAAGTGTCCTCAAAGAATAAGTTTTCTCAGTGCGCCAGAGCAGCATGTTACATACACCCCCTCTTGGTCTAAACTTCATCCCAAAGTTTCTAGTATAATTGCAGAAGAAATGTATCCCAGATTCATAAGTCTATCTATCAAACAAGAATGGAAACTGTTGGCACATATCATATGCGTCCTCCCAGGTCGTCGAGTACGGACTATAACTGTCCCACTAGACCTTGACATGATCTACCATTCGACGTCGTAATTGTCGAATGCGATGATCTAAGATGCGGACCGGCTCAGCCGTGAGCGCTCCCTCGTCTGATACCTGCAAGGAACTGATGTCAATCATGTGTGTAGGATCACTAATATAATGTCTCAAAATAGATACATGAAAAACATCGTGCATATGCCTCAAAGAATCAGGCAAGGCTAGTCGATAGGCCATGAGCCCCTTTCTCTCCACAATCTCAAAAGGTCCCACAAACCTAGGAGATATTTTAGCTCCCTTTCCAAACTTGATCGAACTCTTACGCGGTTTAACCCGCAAGAAGACTCGATCGCCGACCTCGTAACTACGGTCGGCTCGGTGCACATCGGCATAACTCTTCTGTCGATCTTGCGCTTCTTTAGTCCTTTGTCTTATGATCTGCATTTTCTCTTCCATTTCTTGGATCGCTTCTGGTCCCACTAGGGCCCTATCCTCAAGCCGATCCCAACTCAAGGGTATCCGACATGGTCGCCCATAAAGGAACTCAAAAGGCGCCATCTTAATGGTGCTCTGGTAACCGTTGTTGTAAGCGAACTCTACTAGAGGCAAGAATTCCTCCCAATGCTTTTCTTGGTCCATCACGTACATGCGCAACATGTCTTCCAAGGTTTTCTTCATTTGTTCTGTCTGTCCGTTCGTCTCTGGGTGATACGCATTACTAAAGTTAAGTTGGGTCCCCAAGTCCTCTTGGAAACTTGTCCAAAATCGTCTAGTAAACACCAATCCTCGATCGGATATAATCTTCTTAGGCACACCATGCAGCCTTACAATCTCACTGATGAAAACTCTCGCTATGTCAGGTGCCTGATACGTCGTATGCATAGGAATAAAGTGAGCACTCTTCGTTAGAGTGTCTACTACTACAAAAATCGAGTCGTGTCTCCTTTCCGTCAGTGGCAATCCAACAATAAAATCCATCTTAATAACTTCCCTTTTCGATTCTGGAATGGCATGTGGTTGAAGTAATCTTGCCGGGTGTCTATGTTCAGCCTTTACCTGCTGACACTCTAGACATCTAGCCACAAAGTTGACTATGTCGGCCTTCATTCCCTTCCAAAAGAATAAGGGTTTAAGGTCTGCCCTCATCTTCGTGACTCCTGGGTGAGCCATGTAAACTGCTCTATGAGCCTCGCTCAGGATCAACATCCTCAACTCATCATTTGGCGGTACGTAAATCCGACCTCTAAACCTCAATAACCCTTCGCTATCAAAAGAAAATCCCTCGTATCGTGTTACCATCACTGTGTTTTGTCCTAAAAAAACCCTCAACCTCTTTGTACCAGTCATCATCACGCTGTAAAGTGAGAATATTTTCATGTAGATTCGTCTGAAGAGGCAACACCGAAAAGATGCGTGGCCTCCGACTCAAAGAATCTGCCACTCGGTTCACCATTCCCTTTATGTAAGTAATCTCAAAGTTGTACACGCTAAGCAATTCCGACCAACGCCATTGTCGCGCGTTCAGGTCGCTTTACGTAAAAATGTGTTGCAGTCCACAATGATCAATCCTTAGTTCAAATTTTCATCCCACAAGATAGTGTCTCCAAACCTTAAAGACATATATGATGGCTAATAACTCCAAATCGTGCGTCGCGTAGTTCTCCTCATGCCTTCTCAGTTTCCTCGAAATGTAAGCAATCACTCATCTGTCTTGCATCAAGACTCCACCTAAACCTTCCTTGGATGCGTCAGTGCATACAAAGAAGTCTGCGTCGATGTCATGGACCTTTAGTATCGATGTTGTGGTCAACAACTCTTTAAGCCTTCGAAATGCTTCCGCACATTTCTCGGTCGAAACAAACTTCTTGTTTTTCTTCTGCAATTCCGTGATCGTATTTGCTATCTTCAAAAATCCCTCGACAAACCATCGATAGTATCCTACTAAACTCATAAAACTAGGCACTTCTGTGACATTCGTCGGCGTAGGCCATTCCATAATAGCCTCAACCTTGGCTGGATCCATGGCGATACCTTCGCCGGAGATGACATGCAGTAAGTAGTGAATCCTCGATTGATAAAAAGAGAATTTGGACAACTTCACATACAATTGGTGCTCTCGTAGACACTGTAGTACCAAGCACAAGTGCTCGTCATGCTCCTCCGTCGTCCGAGAGTAAATGAAGATATCGTCAATGAATACTTGGACGAACTTGTTCAAGTACTCGCGGAACACCCTGTTCATCAAACTCATGAATACCCCTGGGACGTTTGTCAGTCCAAACGGTAAAACAGTAAACTCGTAATGTCCAAATCTCCTCTTAAAGGTTGTCTTAGGGACGTCATCCTCCTTGATCCGTAACTGGTGATACCCTGATCGCAAATCAATCTTGGAGAACACTGTCGCACCCTTCATTTGATCGAACAGATCATCAATTCTTGGTAAGGGATACTTATTCTTGATCGTAGCCTTGTTCAGTTGACGGTAGTCAATGCAAAGCCTCCATGATCCGTCCTTCTTTCGTATGAAAATAACTCATGCACCCCACGGTGACACACTAGGGCGTATCAGTCCCAGGTCCAACAAATCCTTCAGTTGCATTTTCAGCTCTTGCAACTCTAGGGTCGACATCCAATAAGGCGTTCTTGCTATCAGTTCGGTCCCTGGTTTCAGGTCTATGGTAAAATCCAGTTCCCTTTGCAGTGGCATCCTAGGCAACTCCTCTGGAAATACGTCCGCAAACTCCTTCACCACCGGAAGGTGTTCTAGGCCTTCCGCTACTCCCTTTTCATTTAGCGCGAGGATCGCATAAAGCTTGCACCCCTTGCGCATACTCTTCCGTAACTATAAGGAATAGACGAACCTTAGGGATACTCCCTGGTTCCATCCTACAATCACACCTCTCTGTCCTTCATCATCTACCAAGCTCAACCGTTTCATCTTATAGTTGAGTATCGCCTCATGCGATTCCAACCAATCCATACTAATCACGACGTCATAAGATCCTAAGATCGTGACGTACAAGTTGACCCTCATGACAAACTCTCCCAGGTTAAGGGCGAAGCCCGTAACCTTTCCTCCAACCTTCTGTTTGGCTCCTGAAGCCATTTCTACGAAGCTAAACTCATCCTGTTCGACTGCCTTTACCTTAACCCTTTTTAGCGCTGCACCAGAAATGAAACTCTCAGTAGCACCTGGGTCTATCAAAATACTAAGGGTTTGGTCAACAACAGTACCTTTCATCTCGAGAACAGTCGACTGGTGCTCTGTCTGGCATCTATTCACCACCGCATGAATCTGATGGGCCTTGCCCATATCTCCCACGGTAGTGAGTCTGGCTGATCTGGACACTCTGGTCCTCTCCACAGGACAGTCACGATGGTAGTGTGTCTCCCCACATGTCCAACACCCCTTCTTCGGCCCAGTAGTCCTGGTACCCGAAGTAGAAGATGACAGCCCACCGGCCTTGAACCTAGGTCTGTTCTGCTGAACATGCCTAAAATGATGTTGCTGCGGGCGACGCTACGACTGATGTTGTGGTCCCTGATAAGGTGCCCGCTGTTGACGCGGTGGTCGTCGGGGTGTAGTGAAAGTGGATCCTCTCTGGAATCCACGATATCCCGACGTATGTCTCGCTGGTGTCTGATGTTGCGGTGTACCAGATGAAACCTGCCCTGCTGGTCTCACTGGAGTCCTAGTCTGACCCCCACTGATAAGCTCCTCCTCTGCTATGAGGGCCTTTTGGACAACGTCGTGCAAGGTTTGAGGCATCAAGATCCTAACCTTTGCTCGCAGGCTGTCGTTAAGGCCAAACATGAACTTGTTGACCTTGAGCTTCTTAGTGTTAAGGTGCGGAGCATACCGAAGTAGCTCCATAAAATGTGCCTCATACTCGGGCACCGTACGACCTCCCTGTCATAATGCGTTGAACTCATTGAGCTGATGCTCAATGAATTCCTCTGAAAGGTACCTCTCTCGGAACCGTTCCTTGAACAGTTCCCATCACAGGTCATCAACGACCATGTTCAACTGCGGCAGGAGCGTCTTCCACCATAGAAGCGCACTCCCCTTCAGTTGAAAGACCACTATGCGGACCTTCATGTTGGAGGTATAATCGCAAAGTGCGAAGCACATCGCCATATTATTCAACCATGCCTCGGCGGCGACGCCATCCGGGGCACTAAAGAACTCGAGAAATTTAACCTTCTCGAGTTCACGGTGAATGCTACCTGTAACGGTCGGTGCACGCGGTGGAACCTCCGCGGGTGCCGACGCCCTGGCCTCGTCTCTGTCCAATCGGCTGATCAGTGCCTCACACATCCGATGAAAACATCTCATCATCCCAACAACATCGCCAACTGCTATCTTCTCTTTTTCGAGAACCTGCTCGCCTCCCTGGGGGTTAGACCCCTCAGGCATGGATGCTACTGGAGGCGTCACGCCTCCTCCCGTAGCACCCCGTCGTCTGCCTCCACGGTGTCCTCTAACTATGATTACCTGCACGCACATAATCAACTCGATCAACAATAGTCTAATCAAATCTAATCATGTCAACAAAATCCATAGCGAATCCCAAGTCGCAGGTCGAACCTGCTCTGATACCATATGTGACATCCTCCTCATTACAACAACAACTCTGATAGCAGGTGCAATTTTTTTTTTTTTTTTTCAAGGTGTGTGCGCGCCTGTAAAAAGTAAACAGACACACTTGACTCTACGTCGCCACCCGACGACTAACAAGATGCAACCACGAGGATCACAACAAGAAGACATATGGCGCACAACAAGTAGCTGCAAGCATTTAAACGACATACTAGGTTATGTACAGTACGAACACAGATGGAAGAATCCATAGTAGTAGATTTTACTATTTCTACACAGGAAAGCAGGGTGTTTAATCTTAGTTCTCTGCTTCGGAGAGAGAGAATGTCAGATAGGCTCCTGGCCGACTGCTCAGGTAGAAACTAGTAATCTCTTTCAGGAGGTCACAGTGGTGGGAACTCTGCCTTTAAGGAGCCCGCGACTACTGATACGACCATAGAGGTGTGTCGCAAGAGTGGAAACCCTGCCTTTAAAGGGACTGAGACTCTTGATACGGCACTGGATTCTTTACACATTAAATAATCAATCATTAGTTAAGACTCAGCATTACCTACGACTCAAGGCAGCAAGTACCGATCAGTCACTCATTTTATTTCCATTAGTAGACGGGTTACCAACCCAACCTTAAAAAGTACATATAATAATTTGCAAATTTCCCATTTACTAATTCTTGATAAATTAAAGTACTTAGATTCAAGGACCTACCTTTCATGTTGTCGTTGATGTATCTGGTGATTGATTGGGTCATTGATGTATCTAGTGAATACTCGACCATATATTTGCTTTGTTGTAAACACTTTAAGCTAGTTCCAGGTGGAACCCAGACATGAGCACTGGATAGTTGAAAAACATGTTCTAAGATATATTTGTGGGACGTTAACCTATGGTTTAAGATGCACCTCAACTAGTGATATACAACTTCATGTATTCATAGATTTAGATTGTGCATGGAGTGTAGAAGAAAAAAAGAGTACTTCAGAGATGTGTTTAATCTTAGGCTCTACTATGATATCATTGGCGAGTAGGAAACAAAATTATGTCGCACTCAACACAACAGAAGTAGAATATATCACACTGTTTCAACTGTTTACCAAAGCAGTATGGATGAGGAAGATGATTTCTGGACTATTTGATCAGGTGCCATATTCGACCGTAATATAATCTGACAATAAAATTTGTATGAAGCTATCATGAAACCGATTGTTTCATGACCAGTCGAAACATATTGAGATCAAATACTACTTTATTCATGATAAATTCCAAGAAGGAGAAGTGAAACTCCAATATATCTCCATAGATGAGCAGGTAGCATATATTTTGACAAAGCCTTTGTCTAGAATAAAGTTTGCGTACTTAAGGGACAAGGTGGGGCTCATGCATATAAATACCATAGTTGAAAGGGAATACATGGCTCCCCAAGTTGGGAGGGAGAACTGATATGTTATTGATATATGGAGAACCATTTTCAGTTTGGAAAATGGTCCAAGTTGGGCAATCAATTTCGAGTCCAAAAAGTGGTCCAAGATTTATGATGGACAATCATTTTCTAGCTCATAGAATGGTCCATATCACACAATCATTTTCATAATAAAAGTGGTCCAATAGATTGATGATGTACCATAGAAAGTGATTCCCCTTGTGGCTAGTCTGCGGGAATGATCTAGGAATGTCATTCTTCTTGGCAGTCACTCTGAGTAGTGGTCAAGCAGAATGGTCCACCTCTCTAGGTAGTCATTATTTCAAAGTTCATAGTTGTGATAAGTTTCAAAGAATGGTTTGTTGTAGGAGGTTGGTGTAGGATATTCATTTCCATAGGAAATGGTCCGAAAAGTCATTCCCTAGGGAAGACTCATTATCTCGAGGTTGCACTATGATTAGTGCTGGAAGAATGGACTAGTTAGGCAAATATTATAGGTTCAGTAATCAGGGATAGCCATTCCTTGGGTAGGCTTATTCTCTCCAAGTTGCACTATGATTAGTGCCGAAATAATGGCCCAATTAAATGAATTGTCTAGGTTCAACAATCAAGAATAGTGATTCCCTAGGGAAGAATCATTCTCTCTAGGTTGCACTATGATTAATGTTGAAAGAATTTCCTAGTTAGGTGAATGGTCCAGGTTCAAAAATCAGGAAAATATATTCTTCTGTAGTGCACCTTTTTAGCTACCAAGTCTTAATCACTATTAAGAGAAGGTTATAACACCAATCTATACATAACTCATACAGGTATTATATAATCCATACGCGTTTAAACAAATAAACTCATTTAAGCACATAGTAAAACATATTATTTACTGTTATAATTAACAATCCATAGCATCCATATTAATTCATATACACAGCAGAAATCATGATAACATAAGCAGCATAGTCTTGAAAGCATGATTATGGCATAATCAGATACTTATCTTTTAACAGTGGTAGATTCCACCCACCAAGTGCAGGCCTGCCACGAACCTCCCATCCTTAGACCACACTACTCATCAGCTCAACAATGGGTCACCCCCGAGCTGGGACTAAGCTCCACCCCAAGGCAAGGAAATATAGGCTAGGCTGAGGTTACAAGGAAACCAACATGCAACCACAAGGAAGGGGTTCTCCCCAAGGAACCTCCCACGCTCACTGCCCACAGACCCTCCTTCCCCACATGCATGTTCCACCCCATGAGTACAAAACTTCTTTGTCACCTGGACAGTCCTTTGGCTGCTAATCTCCCTTGCCTTGGGTTATAGGACCATGCCGGACCGGAAGTCTCCAGGCTCTATGGCAGCTACAAGGTTCCTTCCAGGAGTTCTCTCCTTCCTCTGCGCACTCTCTCACCTGGAGGGAGTCACTCACAGGTCCAACAACCTGTTCTTCCAACTTCAACCACCTCTCTCACCTGGAGAGAGTGTTATACAAACTGGACAACAAGCCACACAAGATCAAACGCTACATGTCCACCACAATCCACGGGAATCCAGACACGAACACCCCAGAGCAGCTCTAGACAGGTGCAACAGTATAACCAGGCTTAGCAGGGACGAGACACTTCTGTTTTCTCAATTTGGCAACACAGAATAGACTCACCCTCTGGATTCTCAGGGATACGTGATGATTCATCCATGCAGGGGTTGTTTTAGACTCCCTGGTTTAGAACAGAGAAGGGGTGTACCAATTTTCTCGGAGCCAGACACAGACTTTTTCGAATCACAGGGACGCACCCAGGTTCTCTGCAGGAGTCGGGTTGGTAGCACTATCCAGGGCTCCGTACACGTTCAGAAAATCGGGTAGAATGGGGGAGGAACCTTCTCACTACTCACCTTGGCAGTTTTATTCGCATGCGTCAAGGTTGACACTTGTCACCCACGAAAATGCATGCATTTCACCAACACGCATCTCCGTTGTATGTTCTCCCCTTGCCAGAACTTAGGATAAAACATAAAATGCACAGGTCTTTTGGGATAATATTAAAATATTATTGCCAAGCTTAAGCCCCCTAGTCTTAGCCCCTTTTCCCACCTTCCAGCCCCTAATTCCTTTCCCTCTCTATGGATTTGTAGTCCCCCTTGACTCATTCATCGTGGTCGGTCTACACCTGGCGATGTTTACAATTTTATTAAATGTTCTGCATACATACAAGTACAAAATCAGGCCCTTGGCCTCCAACCCTTAGGCTCTCTAGCCTAACAATCCCATAAGCCACCAAATTATAAGAACTTGGCTCACTAGCCTATAAAACATAATTACAATTTCTTTCAGAACATGGTTTGCAATGGGGATCGACCTTGGGGACTCTATAATCCCCCTCCCCTTATTTTTGCACTGTCCTCAGTGCAACTTTACATAGCATCTGCAAGCTTTTAAATGTTTTTCAAAAATATGCGGGTACTCTGCCCACATAACATCTTCATGCTCCCATGTCGCGTCCTCAGGACCGTACCAGGTCCACTGGACCTTTACAAGCTTTATGGCTCGATTCTGGAGCTGTTTTCTTTTCTTGTCCAATATGCGCACAGGATGCATTTGCAGGATACCTTCTGGTTCCACCTGAATCACATCCCAATCGATAACATGATTAGCATCACGTACATATTTCTTAATCAGTGAAACATGAAACACATTATGCACAGTCATAGATGCAGGTAGTGCAAGCATGTATGCAACCGGCCCAATCCTTTCCAGGATCTCAAATGGCCCACAAAATCTTCCTGCCAACTTGGCGCAACTTCCCAACTTTAGGGAACTCCTGTTAGTTTTCACTTTCAGGAAAACATGGTCACCCACTTTGAATTCTCTATGGGTTCGGTTACTATCAGCGTAAATTTTCTACCTGTCCTGGGAAGATTTTAGATTATGTTTAATTCTTATCATTTGGTCTTCCATCTCCTTGAGTAGCTCAGGCCCAACTACTACTCTGTCAGCTAGATTATCCCATCTCACTGGAGTGTTGCACTTCCTTCCATAAAGCGCTTCGAATGGGCTCATCTTCAATGATGCATGATACCCATTATTGTAGGCGAATTCTACCAAATGCAGGTAGTCTTCCCACCTTGATGGTTTATCCATCACATACATTCTCAACATTTCTTCTATTACTCTGTTCACTCTCTCTGTCTATCCATCAGACTCAGGATGATACACTGTACTAAAGTTCAGATTCGTTCCGAATCCTTTGAACAGTCCTTTCCAAAAATTCGAAGTGAATTTCGGGTCCCTATCAGACACAATTGTCTTAGGAGTTCCATGCAAGCGTGCAACTTCTTTTAAAAATATATCAGCAACATCAACTGCTCTATGGGTGGTTTTCAGTGGAATAAAATGGGCAGCTTTAGTAAGCTTGTCCACCACCACCATGATTGAATCATGCTGCTTGCTTGTTCTAGGTAGTCCGGTGATAAAATCCATTGTTACCACGTCCCATTTCCATTCAGGAATAGGTAAAGGCTACAACAACCTTGTTGGGTGCCTATGCTCAGTCTTAACCCTCTGGAACTCCATACATCTGGCGATGTATTCAACAATTTCTTTCTTCAAACCCGGCCAAAAATAATGGCTTTCGACTGCTGCCATTGTCTTCTGATAGACAGGATGTCCAACATAAGCCACGTTATGCATCTCCTTTAGAAGTGCCAATTTCAATTCTCAGACATTGGGTACATACACTCTGTTTTTATACAGAAGTAGACCATCAGTTCCCAAGTTGTAACATTCCTTGGTCTGTGGTTCTTCATGCTGCTGTAGCTTTGCTACAAGACTTTTGTACTGCAAATCGGTATTTGCAGCTTCCAAAATTCTGTCTTTCATCTCAGTACGGTACATGCTAATGGCTGCAACATGTAATTCCTGCACTTTTCTGCTGAGTGCATCAAACACCTTTTTTTTTTCCCTTTGATATGCTTGATATCAAAGTCATATTCGCACAGAAATTCCAGCCATCTGACTTGCCTGGAATTTAAGGTCAGCTGATCAAATAAATAGTTCAGACCGTTATGGTCTATTCTCAACTCGAATCTCTTTCCCGTGAGGTAATGTCTCCATTTCCTCAAGGCGTGGACGATTGTTGCCAGCTCTAAATCATGAGTGGCATAATTATTCTCACGTTCCTTCAAATTTCGGGATTCATAACAAACTACAAATCCCTCTTGGCTGAGAACTCCTCCCAGCCCCTCCTTACATGCATCTCTGCACACTACATAATCCTTGTCTGGATCTGCAATCTTCAGGATCGGAGCACTATTTAGCAACTGCTTCAATTGCTGGAAGCTGCTCTCACATTCTTTAGTCCACTGGAACTTCTTCTCCTTTCTTTGCAAGGAAGTGATAGAATGAGCTATCTTTGAGAATCCAACTATAAACCTCTTATAGTAGCCTGCCAGACCCATAAAATATCTACTTTCTGCCACATTCCTTGGTGCTGACCATTCTCGAATGGCCTATACCTTCTCAGGATCCAAAATGATCCCTTCTTCAGATATAATGTGCCCCAAGTAATGGATCTGCCTTTGATAAAAAGAGCACTTTCTCAGTTTTGCATACATCTGGTGTTCTCTCAACATCTGCAACACCATTCTCAGGTGTTGTTCATGTTATTCCTTTGTCTTGGAATACACCAAGATATCGTCCAGGAATACCATGATAAACTTGTCCAAATAATCTCTGAACACTCCATTTATTAAGCACATGAAAACACCAGGCACGTTCGACAGCCCAAACGGCACCACCGTGAACTCATAATGACCATACCTTGTTCTAAAGGTGGTCTTGTTGATGTCCTCATCCTTTATTCTCACTTGGTGGTATCCAAATCTGAGGTCGATTTTTGAAAATATTTTTGCATCCTTCAATTGATCAAAAAGATCATCAATCCTTGGCAGAGGATACTTGTTATTGACAGTGCCCTTATTCAACTGTCGAAAATCAATGCACAGTCTCAGCGTTCCATCTTTCTTCTTCACGAATAGGACCAGGGCTCCCCAAGGTGACACACTGCGGAGAATGTAACCTTTCTTTAGTATCTCTTCGAGCTGCAATTGCAACTCTTTCAACTCTAGTGTACTCATTCTATAAGGAGTCTTCGAAACTGGAGCTCCTCCAGGCATCAAATTTATAGAAAAATTGATGTCCCTCTTCGTAGGTAGTCCAGGTACCTCTTGAAATATGTCCTTGAATTTCTTGAGTACTTCGTGGTCTTCCAGATTCAATATTTTATCTCGGGATGCTTCTTCCACCCGAGCTGCAAATAATTGACAGCTTTTCCGGTAACATTCTTCAGCTGCATGGCTGAGATTTCCCTCACAGCCACGGCTCTGGGAATTCCTTGGACTATTACCTGATTTCCCTCCTTGTTCAGGCATGTAAACCTCTTGTTATGATAATCCATAAGGGCATGGTGTTGGTCCAACCAGTCCATCCCAATTAAGCAATCGTATGAGCCTAAAGGCAGAATGTTCAATTCATCCTTATTGCTCATTCCTTTCATGTCCACTGAACAGGACTTAACTAATTCAGTGACCTTCCTCTTGGTCCCCGTGGCCAACTGCACTAACCAAGACTTCTCATGTTTTCTTCTCATTAGATGCAAACTTTCCACCACTCTAGGATCTACAGAACTATGGCTAGCCCCTGAATCAATTAAAATAACAAGTGCTCAGTTTTTGATCGTACCTTCCACTTCAATCATGTGCGATTGAAATTTTGCTTGCTTGTTGTCCAGGGCTGCATAAATCCTCGGCATTCTGCTACCCATATCCTCCACTATTTTATCTTGCTGAACAGTATGGACAGTTCTTTCTTTGTCTTTTCTGTGGGAGCAGTCTCGGTACCTATGATTCCCTTTACAACCCCAACACTCCATAGGTGGTGGTCTTGGCACCTGCTCACTCCCTTCTACTTTCCTGGGCTCTCTAAAAGATGACTGTCCCCAAGGACTATTTCTGAAAAAGGAAGGCTTGTTTCCCTTCTGCCTATATTCCTTCTTAAACTTCCTCTGATCATTCCAAGCCTTCTGAAGGATGGGCCTTTCTCCTTGCTGTTCATACAAGCATTTCTCCTTTCTTATTGTTTCTTCCATGGTCTTAGGATCATCATATTGAATCTTGTCACTCATGGAAGGTGGCATTCCACTCAGATATCTCTGAATATTGACAACCTCGTCTTTGATGAATGGAACATACTTCAGTAGTTCTAGGAAACTTCATTCATACTCATCAATAGTCATGCTGCCTAGCTTGAGTACAAAGAACTCCTTCATCTTTCTGTCATAATACCTTTTTTTCAGGTATTTCTTCTTGAAATACCTCTTAAATTCCTTCCAAGTGACCTCTTTCTCTCTGATGTGTTGCACCTGCACAAACTGATCCCACCACATGGATGCTTTTCCTTTCATTTGGTACATTGCAATTCTTCCTTCTGCATGGGCGGAATAATTCTGGAGTTGGAAGTATTTCTTCATGCCAAGCAACCATGTATCGGCATATTCCTCCTTCTTATGTTCTCCATCGAATGTTGGAGTCTTAATCTTGTTCATATCCCCTTTCAATTCCTCCTTTCCAAATTTTTGATGTTTTCTGGTAGGGGATGGGCTTGAACTACTGTGTGTCTTCCTGTCAGAATGTATTTAGGAGCAACTAAGATGTCGGCTACCACTCCTCGACCTACTTCTTCTCCCATGGGTTCTGTGACTCTCCGTCGTACTTGAGTCTCTTCCCTTCTCAATTTTCTTCTCTATTCTTTCGAGGCTCTTCAAAAATTTTAAGTTTAATTCTCCCTACCGATCCCTGACTTCCATGAGCTTTCGACTATCAGCTCGGCTAGCCTTGGCCTCTCTTTGCAATCCTTCAATGATTTTCATTATGTCTCCTTCCGTATCCTTCTCTTTTCCATGCCCATTAGAGTTCAATCCTTTGAATCCCAGGTTAACATCCTTTCCTTCCTGTTCGTTTTCTGTTTCGGGGGTAATCTGCACCTTTCCCCACTCATACTCAACGTTGGTTAACTGGAGTCCTGACCTCTGTTGAACTCTTCACACGCACTGTGCAATTAAATTTGAAGTTTTTTCAGGCTATTAAATTTTTAGGAAAAATCGAAAACATTTATAAGCCAATACGAACAAGAACAAAAGACATTTCTATTCAAATAAGTTTTCTGAGCTCTCGTTTGGTTCTGCAATTTTCGGGTTTTTGAAACTTTCATTTTCGGCACTTCGGGATTTCGAGACTTCGGGTTTTGGGGTTTCGTCCCACGAGGATTTCAAACTTTCTTTCCTTTCCAACCCCCGACTTCTGAAATTCCGATTTACATTTCCTTCCGGGCCCACATAGTACAGTGGTCACCCACAACTACGGTGGCACATGGCACATTCATGAGGTTCCACGCCGCTTTTAACGACGTCATAGGTTCTACCACTCTCGCTTTTCTCCATTCCCATGTGATCATGGGTCATGATCATGGTTCAAGTAAACATAGTGCCTATTTGTATTTCGCGCCTCGGCGCTACAATGATGTCAAACCGTTCGACTTTGCAACCGCTGAACCCCAACAGGTCTAGCGACCAGCCAATAGGGAAAAATCCCCACAGGGTTAGCATATGGACAATGAGAACAGGCCCCGTCGCACGGTTAAGTGGATTACAGGTGGCAGATGGAAATGCGGCACGATAGACAATAGGACAGGAGGGGGCACCATTTCACACGCCACACTATTCCGGACCCCCCCC